>ARYC01006046.1:0-10258 GCA_000711775.1 Oxytricha trifallax | reverse complement strand
TGTAACTAAAGTAGCTGTACTGCTTTCCGGATCTACGCAATTTTGCAGCGTAATTCGAAAGCGTATGTATATTGCCGGCTATTCTGCATCTGTTCTTATTGGAATATCGTTGGGGCTTATTGGTGGTGGCGGTAGCGTGCTGACTGTTCCTGTACTGGTATACCTCTTTCATATCGACGCGTTGCTGGCCACCTCTTACTCCCTCTTTATCGTAGGCACAACCAGTCTGGTGGGTTCAGCATCTTATCTGAGAAGAAAGCTGGTTGATGCGCCGACGGTTCTTTTTTTCGGTATCCCCTCGGTTGTGGCGGTATTGCTTACGAGAAGCTATCTCTTACCGTATATTCCAGCTGAAATTATTGAAACCGGTGGTTTTAAGGTCACCAAAAATGTACTACTGCTACTGCTGTTTGCCGTGTTGATGATGGTGGCATCCTATAGCATGATCAGGAACAGGCCAAAGGCACCGCAGAGTTTACCTGATACGGAAGCCAAGCGGGCTTTGGTGGTTTTTCAGGGGATATTTACAGGCCTGATTACAGGCCTCATAGGTGCCGGCGGCGGTTTCCTTATCATCCCCGCTTTGGTGAATCTGCTGAAAATACCTATGAGAACAGCGATAGGAACCTCACTTGTCATTATATCCATTAACTCTTTATCTGGCTTTTTATTTTCGCTTCATCAAAGCCATATTGACTGGCAGTTCCTGCTTGGTGTCGCAGCTATCGCGGTGGTGGGAATTCTAATCGGGAGCTATCTTTCAACAAAGGTAGACGGTAAAAAACTAAAGCCTGCTTTTGGCTGGTTTATCCTGCTGATGGGAATGTATATCCTTATTAAAGAAATTTTCATAACATAAACCTTGTGTAACAAAAGTAGCTGTTGCCCAAAAATTCACCCTGCAAATTTGCATCATCAATTAATTTTAAACCTATATACGATGAAAGTAGAACAAATTTATACCGGATGCCTGGCACAAGGGGCTTACTACATTAGCTCTAACGGAGAAGCCGCTATTATTGATCCCCTGCGGGAAACAGAGCCCTACCTGCAAAGGCTGAAAAAAGATAAGGTCATCCTGAAATATATTTTTGAAACCCATTTTCATGCCGATTTTGTAAGCGGGCACCTGGATCTGGCTAAAAAAACGGGAGCGGCGATTGTTTATGGCCCTACTGCACAGCCGGAGTTCGAGGCCATCGTGGCGGAGGATCATCAGCTTTTCGACATCGGAAATGTAAAAATTAAAGTGTTGCATACGCCGGGCCATACGATGGAAAGCTCCTGCTACCTGTTGATGGACGAACAAGGGAAAGAAACAGCTTTATTCAGCGGAGATACGCTATTCCTGGGAGATGTAGGCCGGCCCGATCTGGCTCAAAAGGCAGCTCATCTTAGCCAGGAGGAATTAGCAGGACTTCTTTACGACAGTCTTTATAAAAAAATACTTCCTTTAGCGGATGAAATCACCGTATATCCGGCTCATGGAGCGGGTTCGGCCTGCGGAAAGAATATGATGAAAGAAACAGTGGACACGCTCGGGAATCAAAAAAAGATGAATTATGCGCTGAATCAGCCTGACAAGACGTCTTTCATCAAAGCGGTTTGTATTATTAATGGCGATGTTATTTTTTACTGTCTAAATTACTATTGATTATCAATATTCATTGTGTAGTATTAAGCACTAAAGCCACTATTCAATTTCTAAGTTTTTAGTTTAGAGTTCCTACTGTTGCGAAATAATGGGGAGAAATTATCCTCAGATTAATAAGATTGAATAGGCTGTTGATGAAAAGAAGGCAAATTTTTTAATATTTTTGAATTGATTTCTTAATGGATTATTGGTTGATTTCGGCTTTTTAATATTTAATGATTTTAATTTTTATCAATTAGATTTTGTTCAATTTGAGAATTGGTTATTGCTGAATAAGTAAAGATTTTATATTTTTAAAAAAAGGAAAGATGTTTAAATATTTATATCCAATTTTGGAATTTAGTTTATTATTATTAACTTTTACTTATTAAATGGTATATTCATAATAAAATTAAGTATATTATTAAAAATATTGCTAAAATTAAATTTTCTGTTAAATTAAAATTATTTAATTTCCTTTAGAATGAATTTGAGACATATCAGAATTAAGTTCAAATTATATTTAAATCTTTTATCTTAATAAAAATAAAGGAGACACTCTAAGTAAAAAAATAACTCTCGCAGATTATATTTTTAAATATAATCATTTTAATAATTTCACTATTCATTTCTTGCTCATCACTACCTATTTATTCATATTTAAATTATCAACCTTCTCCAAACTATTTTCTTTTGATTTGAGTTGTTCTAATAACCATTCTTATTATTGAGAATTTAAAGTGGCCTTTCTATATGTAAACTTAACTTGTTGCTATTACTGCTTTTCTGGAGTAGTTACTTGATTTTAAAGCCCTATATTATTTGGATGTTATGGAGGTTTCTAGTTATTTAGAGTAACTGGTTATGGACTACCAGAATTTAATTCATTTTGTTTTGATGTTGAAACTGGTGGAGAATTTTTGAATATATCTATATTAATAAGAGACCATTTTTGAGAATGCTTGCTAGCTGAAGAAGGAAAAGGAGGGATAGGGGTATTACTTAACTTCCTTGATTAAGAGTAAGATTTTATTATAGGTCGCATTGGGTAATTTTTGTTTTAAGGACTTGGCATACATTGTTTTAGTGATCCAGAAAGCATTCTAAATAATTTATGTCATAGTTTATTTGCAGAAAGAATAAATAACTTTTTATAATTCTTTGAGTTGACTGTTCAGATTTAGGGCTTAAGCCTACATTCCAGTGTGAAAAAACTTTTAGTTCATATTTCCAAATTTTGATTATTAGGGAGATGGTTTATATTTCAACTTTACTACTCTTTTTGTGTTTTAACTCCCTGTCTCTTAATCCTAATATCCTATATTATTTCTCTCAGAATTCGATAATTACTGCTGAGTAATTAATGGTGGGTATAATAAAGGGGCTAATTCCAAAGACATTTTCTATTATTTTTCATTCTATAACTTTGCTTAGTTTTAACCTGAAACCAATTTTTATTGCTACTATTTTTTATTTATTGATTTAATGAGATTTGTGCATAACTTAGAGAAGTATTCTTTTTAATCATCAAATTTAGCCTGGCTTTTGGGAGTAGCTAGGGATTTGAGACTCAAATTTCTCATTTCTTCTAGCACTTGAGGCTACTATATATCATTGAACTTGAAATTTCCAGAATTTTTAATAACTGGAGTTAGTAAATTTTATGATTAATTCTTAGGGATTAAAGAGGCTTAATCATTTTGAATATTAAAACTACTTTTCTTTTCTCTTATAATTCTTTCTGAAGTTTTAACTTGCGAAGTGAAATTTGTCAAAGGGTCAACTCCACTTTAAAGTATTATTATGCAATTTAATTTGATAAAATATAAAAATTCAAAATTAAATTCATATTTTTACAAATTATTTCAAATTCTACTTTCTCCCCATGCTGTGATAAGTTCTTAATCTGCAAAGTTAAGTTGTGGCAATTTATTTGAAGTTAAAGAAGACAATCATAGTAGATCCTATTCAAAAGCAGAAGATTAATCTTTTTCAAAATAATGATTAGTTGGAGTTGTCACTATTATCTAAGGCTTTTAGACAGCTACTGTAAATAGGGGTTTCATTTAGAAAATTTTATTTTATCAATTTCATTATTTGCAATATTAATATATTAATATATTAATTTCCAACCTTTTTAAATTATAAAAATTAAACTTTTTTCTTTTTCTTTATTAATAAATGGGAATTTGAGAAAAAAATGATTCTTTTGATTGTTAAATTTACGTTTTTTGGAATTTACATTTTATATAGCCATAGTATTAGTAATTTAGAATTTTAAAGAAATCATATACATACTGATTTAATAAATATTTTCATTAGAATAAATAGCAGTTGCTACTCTCCACAGCATTATATATCCAAAAATTAATGATGGGTAAGCATTATTATTGAATGGTATACAATGAAACTAATTGAAATATTAAACCATCATAAAATTATTCTTTTTGATTGCTTTATCTGTAAAGTAGTACCTTTTGTCCCTTTTCTTATTCATATTTGCTTCCTTTTCCTCAACCCCTTAATCCAGTACATTTATAATGACTTCTTCATGCTCATAAAACAAAGTAGTAGGTTACTATCTTCCACTTATACATTTCTTCATGACTTCTTTGAAATTACCAATAGATTTCAATTGCTGATCATTAAACTAAACCCAAGTGTCGTGCTTTTGTGAGTAAAAATAGGATATATAATGTTTTCCATAGTAAGTTATCATTCCTCGGAGAATGTAATTAGTGTTTTAATCACGCTTTTCCCCTACTTTCAAGAAATCTTAGAGGTCCATCTTATAAGGCATGATTTTAAAAAGAGATTCAATTTGAGATTTAATTGTATCCTAAGTATCAGTGGGATCATAGACCATATTGAAAGTGTAAATATTTGGCATTTCCAATAGCCATTTACTCTAAATCTTCTAAGGAATATTGCATTTTTAACAAATAGAGGGTTCTTTATACTAAAGGTGAAAATTAGATTCACCAATTATGATCTTCTTCAAAGCTTTCGTGAATTCATTTTAGATTTTATACTCAACTATTGTTTGCAAAAGCTCCTTAACATAAACTTAATGAATAAGCTACCTTCTAAGTTGGGACACATCATCCACTATTTTACATTAAGCACAGCTTGTAATCTCACAAAACTCTAACCCAAAAGTTTAATGTGAAGGGCATTTAGGTGCGCATCCTGTGTCATCCAAGTCATTGTCAAGCTTGAATTTTGAATCTTTATCCATTAATAGATATTACTCTATATAATTTGGAAACAAGTACTCTCTATGTAAGTAGTTCAGAATGTCCTCCAAAGTCTCTTGAGCACATCCCATTTGTCCAAGAGAGAAATCTTAGTTCTGATCAGAAAATATTTATTCCAAACTTTGTCTAACTTTCTTAGGCTCGAGAACCTTGCCAGTTTGATATTCATACTTTGTGAATAAATCCTGCAAATTACAGAACAAACATACTTCACTTTACTAGACGCTCTTTATGATATCTTTGTTTATTTTTCCTCTGATCTCTTTTTATAATTGCTCTACCTCTTCCTTTGTTAGCAATTAATTGAAACTTTATCTTATCAAAGAATCATCTTTTACATCTTTAGTTTCCTCGCTTGGTCCAAACTCAAGAACTTATTTTTTGTTTTGATTAGCACTCTTAGGACTATTTTTCCCCTCTTCCTTCATTGAATTCATAATAGCCTACTGAAAATCTTCATTTTCATTATTTTATTGGCCATTTTTATCAGAGTTATCATTTTGCAAATTGTTAACTGACATGCTATTTGATCTTTTTCTTGATTATATAATTTCAGCTCTTCTTACTCTGAGATATATTTCTTTGTCAGAATGTCTGTGGTCTTTGAAAGAGAGAAAATTCAGTCTAAAACTATACAGATGCCAGAGAGATTAAATCACCACATTTAAGAAACAGTTGTTGATACCTGCTTCATTTTATAGTCCCCTAAATTTGGTATCATAACTTTAAGGTTTTTAAGCTGAGTTCTAATTGCTCTGAGATGGTTATTATGAATCTTAATTTTGCATGTAATGCGGGCTGAAGTAAAAGTTTTCCATTTTCTATTAAATTTATATAAATTTCAATTGATATTCAAGAGAATTAAACATATGAAAAGAAATTCACTTGTTATGTTTGTTTTTTTAAGATTATAATACTTTAGTAGATATTCCGAGCTTATTTTATCAATAAATAATAATATATTTAGTCATGTTTTATGTAACTTTTAATGTGCCTAATCCCAACTTCAATTTGTTTGTAAGTAATCTTCAATTTTTACCCTGAAATTTTGATTTTAAGAAAAGATATTTTAGGGGATTTCAAAGAGTCAAATAAAGCTTCAGCATACAGAAAAGTCTAGATTATCATCGAATAAGATCAGTAAGCTGAATGGTAACAAAAAATAGCATAAAAGCAATTAAAATTTGGACTTATCTGATGATGAATTCGACAAAAATAAAAATGAGGATATGTATTACAAACAAAATTCCAGAAATAATGAGAAAAGTTTAAGTCTAAACCAAGTAAATTCGTAAAACTCATTAAGTTTATAATAACTCAGCGTACCTTTGCTTAAGTATAATTAAAAGCAAATAAATTTACCCCAAAATCAAAATAAATTAGATTTACTTTAAAATAAACCAAAAATTAATGGTCCTACATTAACACTCCATTAAAGAAATTTCTCTTAAAATAACATTAAAAATTAAGCATTTATAAATGGAAGCAATATATAATCTCCTCATAAAATGCTGTTGAAATCATAGAAAAAACCATTAATTTTCAATCATCATGTACTTTCATAGTTTAAAATAGTAAATTTTGTCTCTTAAAGTTTAGATTTATTATTATATTTTGTATGAAAATTTTTTTAAAGATTTTTAAGTTTGATAAGTATAATTAAGGTGATTTAGATGAACATATTCAACTCGAAAACATAATTAAGTAATCCATTGATGACAAAGATCTTTATGGAACGTCATCCAGAAAAAAGACTAAAAAAAAGAAAGAATTAAAATTTATTGGGTAAAGTAAGAAAACTTTGAGAGATTAGAGAAGTGAAGCTGTTCGAAAAAACATAGAGGAAGCAAATAAAAAGCTTAGGTCGAAATATGATGATTTAATGGGGACTCCCAAAACCCCTGCTTGCCCTAAGCATTTTAATGGACTAATTTTAATATAAAGGTTGAAGTTATGATTTAATTTATGTTTTAATGAAGAAGGCGATTCATCAAACACAAGATACAAGAAGTTTCTGTAGGGCATTAAAAAACAAATCGATGTGGGTGTTTTCTTTGAGAATAGGAACGCAAAAATAAACGATCCAATTTAAAATATATTGAGAAAGTAAGAAATTGAAAAAGAAAGGAGAAGTTAATTTAAGTTAACTTCCACTTCTACCAATCCTTATAATTTTGAAACTTAAGCTGCTTTAATGTAAGGTATTAGTTCAAAAGTTTAATTACCTTACCTTAGATAAAATCCAAATCTCCGAATCTCTTTTTTCGTTAAAAGAATCTTCTTTTTTGTCGATGTTATTAACTTTAAATAATTTTTAATCTCTCTAAATAACCAAACCAATTCCAAATTTTTAAGTATATATAGTGATAATATACTCAATGAGAACTTAAACAAGTAAAAATTTAGCAATCATAAGCCTATCTCAAATCTTAAAATTGAAACTGGCAAAATTACTCCTATAAATTTCAATATATCTTCTGAAACCGAGTTACCCCAGCATTTATAGATACCAACCTCCCCAGGCTTAGAAAGATTAGCAGCCAGCCATAGAAAATAACAATAACCTTTTAAAATTGTACCAAGCGTTTAAGTTTAAGAATTAGATACAGGGAGAGATGTTTTTGATGGATTAAGATAAATTCTAATACCTCAATAAATTTGACTATTTTTGTATTTTTAATTTAAAATGAGTTTCAATCATGCTCAAAATGTATAGATTTTATAATTGGATAGAGTGATAAATCATAAACTGATGCTAAGTCAAATAGATCCCATAGAAGCAGTAAAAATTTACAGCTTTTGCTCAATAATGTAGAAAGATAAAATTTAGTGGGTGTGATGGAAGAACCAAGGTCAGCCACTCTCAAGCTTTATGACATGTACAAAAAAAAGCAAGATTAACATACGAGGAGGTCTCCCTAAAGAAACAGTAGTACCTTATCCATTAAAGGTACAGCTTAATTAATACATGATGTTGTCGAAAACATTTAAAGAAACTCAGATGCAATGCAAATGCTTTCTACTGATGAAGGAAATTTAGATCTCCCATCTATGTTATTTTCAATTTCATTCTTTGCTATTGAAGGATTACATTCGAAATTGAGAAATTAATTTAAATTAAATTTATAATAAATAAAAATATTGGCAGGTATAGTTGGCCAATTTTAACGATCTTGGGTTCATTCGAAAGAGAATTCAAAATTAACTGAACTTTACTATAGGCAACACTATATTATCTCATCCCCAGAGCGAGATAACTTGAGTTTAATTAACCACATCTAAATTCATTTAATTATACCCTCAGATCAAAGTTGTGTTATCTTGGTCAAGGAATGCGATAAAATAGTACCTCCAATAATATAGTCCAGCTAATTTTGAATTCTCTATCGAATGAGCCCAAGATTGTTTAAATTGGCCACCTATAACTGCCAATATTTTAATTTATTATAAACTTAATTTAAATTAATTTCCCAATTTCTAATGCATTCCTTCAAAATTATAAATATGAAGGAAATACAAAGCAACTTGAATAGGATCTGAATAAAGGATTTAACTTCATAAAAACTTCTAGTCTTCCCGAATTAAGTGAAGTGTAATTGGCTCCTAATAAGCTTAAAAAGAAATTCAAAAAAGAAACTGTTGCTAAATTTAAATAAAACACCTTTGACTTGGAGAAAAATGAGTTATAAGCCAAATATTAATAATCTAAGTTTTCATGATATTGGATTAATTATATATAATTTTACAACCTTAATTAATAATCTAAAAACACATCATTAAAATCTGAATATGTTAAATAGTAAGTACGCTATGATTTTTTAGATTTTATTAAATTAACAAATATCAAAATATTGTAACTGAAAGGATTTTATTTTACAACTACAATCATTTATTTCTGTTCATATATCAAATTAAAACTCACAGCTTTGGATAATTATATAGTGGCATTGAGAATAGTGATGCTTGGTAGAGAATTCTATCATTATAAAAAGGCACTCCTTCAAATATTATTTCATTATCAATCATGAAATTAGTACAATCAAATTCTATTTTCAAGAGCGATCTTAAGATTTAATTAATTTACATAATTTCAATTATTATTGTGTGTTAAATATTTCTGTCAATGTACAAATTATGTTTTTAAAATAAATTATCTCCAATACTTATCAGTAAAGTGCTAAGAAATATGATATATTAAATTTTTATAAATATTAATTGTCTATTTTAACATTCAATAAATTTATTTATCTATATAATCATGAATAATTCTTCTGTTTATCATTATAATGATTTATTTGAACTGACACACAGTATTGATATCCATACTTCTCATGCTAATACTATGAACTTAAATCAAGCATTTGCTTCTAAAAACCTTAAATATGATATTCTTTTATGACTCCCCCTCCTATTAATTCCACAGTCGAGTGTTTTTAAAGCGCATTCTAGTTAAACATTTACATCTAATTATAGACAAATAGGTAAAATTGGGATTTTATGAATTTCAAACCTCTTCTTCTTAAGTTATCGTCTGGGTTAAGATTTAAAAAATCTTAAATACTATATAATTATGTGTAGGATTTTCTTAGTATTTAAACTTATTTAACAATTAATATTTGACGAATCTTCTTTATTTATGTTTAAAAAGTTTTAAATATTTGATATTAAAGAGATTATAATAAAGGCATACCCAAATGATTTTTAAAATATAATTAATTAAATTAAAAAATATGTTTTTGATTTTAAAGGCTCACAATACTAAATAATTAAATGTAATAAAGTATTTATTGTTTAAGCTTCAAACTCTTTAAATCTGTCAAATATTTAATTAATGCCATATTTTATTTAAATTTTTATTAAATAATTACGTTTCCCTTATTAAAGAATCTAAATGTTTCTTTCGAATCTACTTTGCTCTTTAAAAAAATCTAATTAAAATAATAATATAAAAATTAATATGCTTTATAAAATTAATGGTTAATTAAACTAAAAAGAAATTTAGGAGTTGATTGCTTAAATAAAAATCTTCCATTCTATATTTCCCATCTGTGTCTTCAAAGCTTTAATTTCTATAAATTAAATTTCCTTTATTATTAATTATTTCTTAAATTTAAAGCTTTATATTTTATTGACAGAATGAATAAAATCGATGTTTAGTACTGCACCCACGTACTATTTTGTAACCACATCCTAAACAATGATTGATATATTATCTTTGATAATTAGATCTGCAAATGAAAAATAACCTCGATAAAGAGTTTCTGCATCTATTCCAAGTTTCCCATTTGAGAAAAATAAATTAAATTTTAAACTAAAAAATAATAATTAAAATTAATGAGAACATTGGATTATGTTCACAAATCAGTTT
>ARYC01006045.1:0-12812 GCA_000711775.1 Oxytricha trifallax | reverse complement strand
AAGATAAAAATTAAAGAGTAAGAAGAGTTAATCAATGTTAAAAATTAATGATAACAATATGATTAGATGATAAGAAAAAGAAAATAATATGCAACTAAAGGAATAACTAAACCTGACTGATTGATAGACTACTTAAAACTAATAGTCTATTTTCTAATAAAGTTGGTAATAATAAAAATTTAAATGCAGTAAAGCTGTAGATCAATGCTCGTAATAGGTTTAACTGTTCATATGAATTATTGAACTTTCTCTGACATAAGACCTGATTATTGAAATTAACAACAAATTTAAATATTTTATTACAAGAGTTTTTATGAATTATGATTTATAATACGAAAAATTTAATTAATTAATTATTTTAATTACATTAATACTAAAACTTATTATCAAAATAAAAAATGGAAATCTCTCTGATTATTGCTATTCTTCCTCTTCATCATCCTCTTCTTCATCTTCATCATTATTTTTATCATCTAAGTCCTCTCTCTGAGCAGTCTTGCGAAGCACTAGTCCAGCTGCACCTGTGATATTATCAGGTAGGACCACTATAAAAATATCTTAAGATATGTTTTTTGTTTGGTCCACCTCAACCTGCCTTTGCGAATAATTATTACTATATTAAGTTTTAAGTTTTAAAATTAATTAATATATTACTTATTATAAATCATAAATAGTGCATTAATATATAATAATAAAACAACGATCTTTCGAATTCATAAATAGATTTGTAAAACTATAACTGAACATGACGAAGATATTTAATCTTAAAGTCTATTAGAAATAAAAGAAAAAAAATTTGTAAGATTACAAATGAGAAAGGATGAAAGAAGATTAACATTAACTATGAAAAAACCAATCTTTAAAGATCTTGGGATACATTGACCTTAGACACAACCATATAAATTAGAAATCACTTGACAAGTTTCTAATAAAGAAAGAAATTGGTGCAAAGATATCTAGGAAATATTATTTAAGAAGAAAAAGACTTCTCCATTCTCATTTGAAAAAATGCAAATTAATCCAAACTCTTTGTGTGAATAAAAATAAGGCAATAAATTATATATTTTTTTGAATACTTTCTAAGACTTTTCAATTCCTAAAAATAAGAGATTCAATCATTGAATAATAGGTCATGATGATGATATTCTAAGATTCTAAGAAATAGAGATTTGAGTGTACTTCTCAGAAAAGAGAGACTCGCTAAAATTCTTGTGCAGTTTGTTTACACTATATAAAAATAAAAATTATAATTTAAGCCATGAAAATCGTAGCAAACCTTGCATTTCATAACTAACTCAAGTTGCGAAACAGGATGGAACAGCTTAAATAGAATAAGTAGAATAAAAGCTACCTTCTTATGACATTAGATGAGAAGGCTGAGATTTCTACCCTTGATGATTACTATGATGTCACATTGACATTGATAGATATTTCTTCTACCAAAAAGGCTATAGTCAAGCAAATTAGTGGTATAATGGGTCTGAAAAATCTGACTTGTATTATTATCTTATATAATATAAATTTTACTAGAAAGTTATAGATAGAATCACCAAAATTGTAATTTGCTAATGAAAAGAGTATGAAAAACAATATTGTCTGGAATAAATCAAGGTAGTTGAAGGTAAGCAATTAATTAAGCAAAGCTTATTGTAAAGTAAGCAACAAATCAAATGATTATTTGTAAAACTATAGGGCAAACCTCTATGCTTAATCTATCAGTTGATGAAGGCTCTCTGTATAAAATATTTTTAAGAAATTATATAGAAACTTTACAAAGATCAACCCTAACATCAAAAGAAGTAGTAGAGAAGTGCTGACACTAGCAATATTATAAAAATTCTCATAGATAAGATTTTTTACCACTAAGAAATGAATATTCCCTGAATTAATATCAATACTTAAGTGTTATTTTATTCTAAAACTGGAATCTGAATAAGGCTACAAATGCATATTATTGAAATGAGTGTCACAGTGGATATAATAGAAAAGTGGCAGTCATTAAAACCAAGAAGGCTTATTTTTAACTTGAATAATTGCAATAAAATCAACTTGCCTACTAAATTCAAATATAGATATATAAATTTTAACTTACATCTTAACTTTAGAGTATGATTAGAATTAATTATAAACATAGAATTATATAAAAATTTATAATTAGTAGATCATGAAAAAAAATGGTGCAACATTTAAAAGCAAATAACCACAACAAAAAGAAGCGATTGCAGTTGATAATCTATGTTAATAAACACTATAACTAATTCGAAATGAAATCATTTATAAAATAATTTAATATTTTAATATTAAATAATAATAATAATTCATACCTACTATGTATATTAAAAGTGTGATGTTTCTAAGCACTTTCCCACATATATTAGTTATCATATTATTTTAATCTAATGTGCAGCAAGTACAAAACTTGTAATTTAATAATACACTCTCTAATTTTAAATTTAAATGTTTTGGTAAATCATAATTTACTGTTAGGATTCATCCTGTTTCTAAATTTGAAAATGTGACAGATTAATCTAAAGATTTATGCACCAGTAAAATTCAAAAATTTCCATATTATTATAATATGATTTAGGATAAGTCACTGAAATACTTAAAGTCTATATATCCCTACAGTTCTATGATGCTTTTTAGTTATATTTCTTGGCGTTGCAGCTTTGCCTTATCCCCTAAGTTAATACATTTTAAAAGTAAAAATGATGTATTCCAAAAGAGTTAATCAAATTAAGAAAGTGATAAATTTAAATGTATCATTTTATTAACCAATACAAATATAAAATATTACTATTAAATGTAGTGGTCTAAAGAACACTGAATTAAATTCATTCACGTTGATGCAGCCATATTGTTAGTATGAATGAGAAGCAACAATAATGCAGTTTGTGACTCAAAGGCTAAGTTTACATTCAAGCAACTATCCTTGATTTAATCAATAAAACAATGGACTGAGTTCATATCTATAACACTTGAAATAAATCAATAATATATATATACTAACTTTTGATACTTGGCATTGAGGGAAGATAAATAAACTATAGTTAGAATTAATTGTTTCTTGATTAACTATAAAAACTAAGATAGTAAGTATATTATATTATAATTAATATGCTTATTTTAACTTTTCTAGTGATTACATTTTAATTGATATAAAGTACATATTTTTGGAGATTATTTAAGTAAAAATTAGAATGTTTAGATGATGCATATTTAATTATTTAAATCGTATGATTAGGTATATTTTATAAAAAGTATTTTAAAATAAAACTCAATATTATTTTTATATTTCCTCTATTTGATTATAAATACTCAGAGTATTTTCTTCAATAACAAATTATATAATATTTCAAGGTATTCTAGCTTAAAATTTAGTGAAGATTTTCTTTATTGATGATTTAAATATCTCAATAATTTCTTCATTAATTTTATAATAAATTCCTTTCATTATATTTTTGAAAATTGACTCATTAATTTTCATTATCATATTTAATACAAGATTATCAAAATAGAGGGGGAAAGTAGACGATTATAAAATGCAAGGATATCATTAACATATTTATTTTTAATAATATAATCAGTAAAATAAGCAGCAGTACTCTGACTCTAATCTAAGCTTAAGCATCACTATCAACATAATCGAGGCATTCTAGTAGTTCGTCCACTATCTTTACATTTTCCATCATGACGCATGTCTGCTGTCTTTATCATTTCTTTCTTCTTTTAAAAGGCTGTTCATTTATCTATTTGACATCTGAAGCGCATATTGTTTGCTCTTGTATAGTAGTAGTAGATATTTTTGTTGGTCGTCTGTGAAATGGGTTTCTATGAATAATTTTTTCAACGTAAAATAGGAATAAAAGTATCTATACCATATCTAGTTCTTGGCATTTTCCTTGCATATATAATGTCTTTAGCTCTTGTAACAGGTTTAGAACAGTGTCTTTTCGTTATCTTTAATTTTTTCTTGAGACATCTTAGCTTGGAATGGTTTTAAGTCCATTATTTATGCACACTCCTCATGCTGTTCAGTCTCAGTGACTTTTCTAGGCATTCATAATTTATTAATTAAAAAGTTTAGTAAATTATAAATTAATTTTAATTTAAATACTAATTTTACAAATAAAAATTGAAATGTCTAATAAAGCGTTTCATAATCTTCATCCTGATTAATTTTAAAGTATTTTATGTTAATATTCGTTATGTCATCCTGTGGGGCATCTGTTCAATGATACCTTTGGTCTTACCAAGTGAGTCCATTAAATATTATGAATTTAAGATCTACTTTAATTTGACTTACATTCCTTCATTTTAAGTGAGTGGTCTATCTTCCCCTGCGTTTGAAATATATGAACACTTTTAAAAGAATAAATTTTTGATTATATTTATTAAAATTAGTCTATCGTCATTTACGACTTTCTCATGCCAATTGAAATTAGGGTAGACTAGACAGCGGACACACAAATGCACCACTCGAAGCTGTGGATGCTCTTTCACGAAGATTGAATGTACAGCAGATATCAGATGCCATTCATCCAGCTCCTTTAGCATGACTATCTTTAGCTATACTATCGTTATAAAGTAACCTTGCAACTGATGCTTTCCTATTAAAGATATAGTAAATTCTTGTAAAGTCTAACAATATTTCGTGTTTGCAGTGGTGTCAGGTGAAAGGAGCAATTTCAATTCTATTATTTACAAGAAATTAATATAGTTTCAGATATTTATTATTTTGGTCCTCGAGTCAATCTAAAGAATAATTTATATTGGCTGGTAATCCTAATATTCTTATACTCTTGTATTTCAAAGCATATTTATAACTACTTTGCCCAATAGGAGCAGCCTCAGATCTTAAAAGATACAATTTTTATTAATGTATAGGTAAGATCAAATGAGAGACCTTCTAACGCCACTGCTAACACAGTCTAGTGTTAATCCTCATAATCTTAGCTAGAAAGAGGCTCTTTTAATCCATATTACGCTAAATATTACTTGATATAAGCTAATTCTAGTCGTCCAACTGCTTAAGTAGTCACAAATATAGCCGGTTTTGCTATAAATAGTCACATTTTAGTTGGACTATATAAAGTCATGAATATCAATTGCCAGCCTTACGATTTTCATACATTTGAAGGAATTACAATCAATGGATAATATTTCTATGTTAAGGCTTTGTTCCAGTATTGTAATGAGGCTTAATGAAGGCATTATTGCCATGTCATGATGGATAGTCCTTTCATTGGAGTGGCTCGATAACTTCCTGCTTACTCCTTTACTGGGTCTGTATTAGGTTAGACACTAATGTTGCTTGCCATTTATGCCTGTTAGAACAAATATATGCTTGATTAAATAAGTAATAAGTCTTAAATATTAGCTTTTAAAAATTGGGAGCTTTATGTTTTAATTACTAAGTACTATTAATAATAATAATTTGATCACATTGAGATCTCTGGGGACCCCCGATCAATAAGCTTTAAAGCATATAAGGGTCAAGCCCTTTTAATATTATTTAAATCATCTGATCTGTTCAATCTCTCTGGTTGTCTCATCTTTGATTCTATTTCAATTAATTCTTTAAAGATATAATCAAAATAATGAATTCTTGTGTGCCTGCAACTGTCTTTAGTATACTCTTTTTCTGTAGAAATTTAGTACGTATTTTTCAATCTCTCTCTCTTCTTCTTCGCTATCAATGGAGCTAACTCCATCGTAGACTCCGAATTCAACGTATTCTTGAAGTTCTTGCATAGTTTCATCGAAAGCTCTCAGAATTCTGTAGCTGTTTTCCATGCAGTTAACGGAGTTGCATAAGGGCACCATCTCCCATTGATTTTCAAATCATATAAACTCACTTCCTGAAACATCTTTAATTAAACTTTAATATTATATAGTATATAAAAGTCCCAAATCATTTTATATGATATAAACCCAAAAGACTCCAAAACCCCTTAGTGATAAAATTTGCAAATATATGGAAAATCAGCTATGAATTTAAAATCAGGCACTTATAAAAATTTTATTGTATACTGAGACCTATTAACTAAAGTAATTAATCAATAGAATTGTTTAAATTTTTTAATAAATTTTCTAAGTATTAAATCATAAAACCAATTAAAAAGCTAGTCTTTCTGGAAAGTAAATGTATACTTTTAATATTTGAGAACACAATAATTAAGGCAAATAATACTCTGTTAATCCACTCAGACTATAGTCTGCAATCTTTGTCATTGGTAAGTATATTCATAATTAAATAAAACATGAATCCTATTTGTAATTTTTCATATATTTATTTCTAAAAAACTCTACCAAACTATACTAATGTCTACTAAACTCTACCAAACTCTACTAAACTCTACTAAACTCTACTAAACTATATTAAAATTTATAAAAAATACCATTTTTTTATTGCATCATTATTATGTTCTAATTGTTCAGCTAGCTTATATTATCAAGATCTTAAAGGATGTATTTTCTTAAATTCGATTTATATTTTCGCAATAAAAAGTAACAGATGTTCATTTATCTATAATTAAGTAGATTGTTAGACTAAACTTAAATAAGTATAGTATATTTAAAATTTATTACGTTTATAAACTGATTGTTTTTATCACAAATAGAAATCATTAATTTATTCACTAATGATTTTTAACATTTTAAATTAATTTTCAAAGTACTAGATAAAATTTAAAAGATTTATATTTATTCAATTTTACTCTTTTAATTTCATAGCAATAAACTTTTAAGTTTGAAACTTTTTCAAATATACATTATTGTTTCTTAAAACATTAAATAAGGTAACTTAAAAACTTTATTACTTAAATGTGAGTACTTTTATTTTTAAAATTAAAAATTTTTTAAATAACATTATTAGCTTTCATATACTACTAAAATTAATTTTTAGATAGAGTAAATTAAATTATGCCACAATAGAAAACTATAGAAAAGAATAATTTAAAACTAAAATTATAAAACTATAGCATAAAAAGTAAAAATTTTGATCATTTGATGTCAATTTAATAATGATTATTTGTTTTATTATTAAAGCTATAGTAAATAATAAATTCAGAAATTTATATACAATATAAGTTGAATTAAAGAAAAAAAACATTAGAAATTTTATTAAAAATTTGAACAAATTAAAATGAATGTTAAATACATTTTTTCTCATAAAAATTATGTTTAAAACATGATTATTACTTAATAAATTTGAAATTTATTTTTTTGAGTTCCTGACTGTACTATAAAAACTATTCTTATAAAATTGCTACTCAAAAATGAAATATAGATAAATTCAGAAATGGTGAAGGCCATAAGTTAAACAATTAATTTCATCAGTTATAAGGAAATCAAAAACTTTGAATAAGGCTTTAAGATAATTAAAAGATAAGATAGATAAATTTAAACTCTAATTTACTTCTTGATATTTTTCCCATTTTAGTATTCTTTGACAAAATCCTAATACTGCCTGTTATTTTAAAGTATTTGATAGAAACTAATTTATAATGAACTACAATCACAAACACCAAGTATAATTAACCAATAAATGATAAAACACAATACCCCTTGCATTGTATAATCAAAACCCTTTTGAATTTGTAAAAAGAGCCCCAAGGGTGGCACTAGTGCCTAAATAAAATAAAATGGGTTTATTCATATTCTATAAATGGAATGTATATAAAATATTGGATGAGATTTTTTATTTAAAAATTTAATGAAATTAAAAAAGTGATTCTACTCTTAAAACTCTACTGGAAAGCATGTATTATACGAATTTATAGTTAGAGTAAATTTAATTAATAAGTTTAAAAATATGGTTATTTTTATAGTTTATTAGTAGTAATAAAATATAAAGTAAAATAAGTATTTGACTTTGAATTTTATTAAAAATAGTTAATAAATAAAACTATAAGCAAAATATATAAATCTCTCTGTTAATTTCAATAAACTAGGTTTATTTAATACTTATTGTTAATTGTATTGGGTAGTATCCAGATTTACTTAATAAATCTATGGGGTTTCTGGGTTTTTAAAAGTAAGATTTTCTGGCTTTAGGCCAGAGTTTTTCTTATTAGTAAAGAGAAGTGTGACTTTTGTTTGTACTGGTGCCTACTCCCTTAGATAAATATTGTTAGTTGGTAAGGTATTTTGTTTTAGTATTAGATAGCTAAATATTTTGGGGTGATTCCCATCATATCTTTTGGTCAACTTTTTTCCAATATTATGGGTGATTCTCTAATCTTTTGTTATTGTTGTTGTCCCTATTTAATACTGGGGCAAGTGAAATTATTGTTAGTGACGTATTACAGAAATTGGTAGTGATTCCTTCTAAAACATATCTTAGCGTATCTCTCTATTGCATAGAGAGAAAGATGGTCTCGCTAAGTTTTTCCTGAACTTTTGGTTTCGAGGATGAGGAATTGTAATTGAGGGGATTGTTTGTTAAATGAGGTTTTTGGACAGTGTTCTTAGTCTTTGTACTTGTTTAAATCTTTGTAGTACTGTTTAAGAGATGTTTGTAACAAAATGACCAGATTTCTTCGGTCAGGCCTCATGCCGAGTTGAAGTTGAAAATGTCATCATGAACAGAGAGTGGACTTTGAGGGGGGTTGGTGTGGAGCTGGGTAAGTGAGCTAATTGGACGTAAGCTCACTATTTTAGTTGTTTGAAGTAGCTAGACTCTCGGTAATCAATTAGAAAATTAAGAAAACCTAAAATGAGTGTGTGCTCCAGTTGTGTATAGTACCTAGCTAGGTTGTGAACGGGTGCTAAAAGAATGTACTGACTTAAGGGTGTCAAATCTGACATACTCTATGATTTAAGGCCACTCGTGAGTATGTATGTATTTCTTTGTTAAAACACACCTCCGGACCCTACGATCCAGCTGGGGGAAGTTCGCTTTTCGGACTAATGAGACAAAATTTTGCCTCAAACTTTAGAACGGTTCTACTATCCCTCCTCGTTCCAACTCTTTTTACCTAACTTTTTAAGTTAATTATAGTATATTCAAAATGGGGAAATTGCTAAAATAAAATTCAAATTTAAATTTAATGAATAAAAACAGCCACTAATTTGCATGAGGTTTAAATAGAATTTGATATAGTAAGTATCCAAAAATGTATGTATGTAATGGCCGTTACTATGAACCAACTTCAAGAAAGGTTGGAGAGTTCGAATCCTGCTTTGGAATTTCTTTTATTTTTGAGTTACAATATTATTTTTAATTAATTTTAAAGCAAAAATAAAAGAAATTCCAAAGCAGGATTAGAAATTCCAACTTTTCATGAAGTTTGTTCATAGTAATGGCCATTACATACATAAATTTTTGGATACTTACTTTATCAAACTCTATTTAAACCTCAAGCAAATTAGTGGCTGTTTTTATTCATTAAATTTAAATTTGAATTTTATTTTAGCAATTTCCCCATTTTGAATATACTATATTAATAATAATATTTTATATTATATATATATATATATATATATGGCCACTATCAATAACAAAAAAATTATAGTAAAATAAATTTCCTCATTTTAAAATTTTATCATTGAAATATATAGTATAGATCTTAAATAAAGTCATTATAGAGTTCTTAATGAGATCATTATAGAAAGCATTAAAAGTTTTTATTTTTCCTCATAAATTATCTGAATAGAATAATCTTCAAACGTATTTATATAGGATAAACAATAAAAAATTATATTTATGAAATGATAATAGCTCTTAATCATTTCATGCTAATTACTAAATTATATTATTAATTTAACTAGACATGTTGTAATAAATGGTAATCTTGAAATAGAAAAAACATTCATAAGTGAAGACCTATTATCTAAAAGAACATTGTCTAAATATATAAAATATTAATTGTAGCATACTTATAAATAATATTTTATGTTGATTAATCTTAATTTATTAATTAATTAATTTAAAAACCGATTGCTTTAACATTATAAGAAATGATGCTTCCACAAAACCTCTCAATGAATGATTATGTGATCTACCTTCGCTATGTGTCTTTATCACATGTCTACCATCATCTAGTATGTTTTACCTTGAAAGGAATATCAAAGATTTTAGGCATCTCAGTTTATTAAATCAGAAAGGCGAGTTTGGATCATTTTAAATTGAAAAGAAAAAGCGAAAGCGAAAGCCTCAAGCGTTGCTCTAAGGTTCAACTAACTCTGAAATAAAGAAAGTTTTTACTTTCAACCACGACACTCTCTCGATTGTGAGGAAGTTCTCTACATTCAAAATCTTTATTGTTCCATTAACAGTTTCCAGAAGCTAAGATATCACCATCTGAATAGGGTATCTAAACAAATAGAATAATAGAAGATACAAGATATTAAAGTCAAGCAATCTCCTTGCTTAAGCCAAACTATGATAGATTTATATAGGGCAAGGATGTTTGCTGGTCTGCTTGACATGGAAAAAGGATTTAAAATCATTTATATTAACTAAATCGTCTTCAAATCCTATCGAGTGGAAGCCAAAACTTGGTCTATTAAAGGCCATAACTTTGTATATAACAAAGAGGGACTGAAGCTGGGAACATAAGTAGGGAGGAGGGCCTCAAAGGATACTTAATCAAGAAAAAGTTAATTAAAATTGAGGAAATTATTTCGATGATGGAGTACTTATCTTTAAGGAACGAAAACAACAAATTAATAATTTTCTGGGATAATTTAAAATCCTATCATAACAACTGAATGCAGTAGAAAATAATAGACTATGGATGATGTTTGTAGTGTTAATGCTCCCTATTCCTCAGAGTTTCACTGCATTAAAGAAGTATTATCTTGAGTAAAGCATTATTTCAAGGTTGAGAACTTAAACCTTAATGCTTAAGTTCTCCATAAGCTGATAAAAAAATCAATAGAAAGAGTATAAATATAAACAATTAGAAATCTGACTTACCAGTATTTAGGTTTAATGAGGAATTATATTTCTTCAGAGCATTCTTATTGAAATGTATAATTATTTTATATAAATAATTTAATAAAATTACTCCTTTGCCATATCCAAGCTGATTTTTTCCCAGATAATGGCTGAATAATATCTGAATCTTCCGTCAATATATTGCGCGGTCTACAAAAGTCTGCTTAGGCCTTATACTCAGAGAAATTCTAACACAACTCATGGATTAATCTTTTTTATTGATGCCTTTTTAGCTTTATTTTTTTCTTGAGATATTGCAATGCTACCTTTTCGATTCTATAGATATGATAATATTAAGAGTTATTATTACTGGAAAAAAGTGCTCTTGTTAAATATTTTAGAATATATCCTCTCTTATCTTTATCTAATTAAATTTTTCTTCTTCAGAATCAGATATCATGCAAGGTGTCTAGACTCCATAGAAGTACTCTTTATCTGGAGCGAGGTGTGATCTTCATAGTAATTTATGAATGAGATAAAATTATCATACTGAAACAGTTGATGGAACACTTTTCCAACAAATAATAATTCATGATAGTATGAAACATTGAAGGGCATGATATCAGCTGCCTTCAACAGTTGGTTCTCCCCCTTCAAAAGTCTCTCAAAAACCTAATTGTAACATTATTAGAATGCAAAAAATACCTTTCTATTAATTTTTATTCTCTTTATAACCTACTATTAAATTTTAGAAACTTTATAAGGTTATATATAGAGCTGAACTTGTTCGCTAATTCTCTATTGCCACATAGTCTTTAACTATGTTTCCTTGATCCAATTTGTTTATTAATTACATTTTTAGCCGATAAGTTTGCTTTAAGAGAAATTATTTCTTTGTGTGAAATACCATAGTCTAGTCTATAAAGCTAGACTGAAACTTAAGTCTGAAGTATAGACTATTGATGGTGGTCTACTTAATTTTACTTTTTCAAAAATATAGGAGTTAAGCTTTGGATAGTAAAGGGTTTAAAGTATTTATTATTATTGCCACAATCATAGCTCTCTATCAATAGGAAAGACAAAAGCTAAATATAATCAGTTTCTGATGAATTCCTAAGTTTTGGTAAAAAGAGCTTATAGTGAGGTGGTTTGACTTCATTATCATAATAATTTTAGTTTTAAAATCATTTAAATATTTCTTTATCATTTCTATTTTTCAAAAGGTTGGGGAGTTTAATGAAATTTTAGATTAATTATTATAATTTTTATGATTATTATAAAATTATGACTATGATCATGTTAGAGGAATAAATTAAATTTATTATATTAGAAGATTATTTTAATTATTAAATGTATTTATACTTTCATTTACTTTAAAGCATTTTAACAGAAGTATGCTTAACTAATTTTATCTAAATTTTTCCATAAAAAATGTAGCATTAGTCGGTAGCAAGAAATATCTCTAGAACACTATTAAAAACTATCTGAGTTCCCAATATCCCTATAAGTCTTTACAGATATATTTTTTATTTTTATTGATGCTTATTTTTAAACTAGATCTGGAAAAAGCCTGAGCATGAACTCGTCGCAGTATAATTACAATGTTTGAACTTCCTCCTTTAGCTTCATCCTTGATGAAATAATGCAAAGAACTTATATGAGTTTCACCTAGGTTTAAAGAAATGTTATCTTTCAATAAATTTAATGATCCTCATAAAAAATCCTCAAAAAGCCATGTTTCTGGCAATAGTGCTCATTTTAAAAAATCTAAACCGCTTGCGTTGAGATCAATGAAGAGCTAGAACTTAAGTAATTACAATAAACTTAATTAATTACATTTCTTAATAAAATTAGTGAATTCCCATTTTTTCCCATAGTCAATTTGAAGCCTGCCCTTACTGTCTTTCCAATCACTAGTCTAATGCAT
>ARYC01006040.1:0-39445 GCA_000711775.1 Oxytricha trifallax | reverse complement strand
TGGATTTATCTTTTGTAAAATTAAGTCGAATGATTCATAAAACTCAATGGTTTAATAAGATTTAAAATTAGAAAGCGAAAAAAGTGATAATTATAATCTATAAGAATATATGTTGTTGTGAGTGTCAATAAAATAAGGATTAAGAATTGGTCTTTGGGCAAAGTAAAGATTTCTAAAAAGTGGATTTATCTTTTGTAAAGTTAAGTCGAATGATTCATAAAACTCAATGGTTTATTAAGATTTAAAATTAGAAAGCGAAAAAAGTGATAATTATAATCTATAAGAATTATGTTGTTGTGAGTGTCAATAAAATAAGGGTTTATAGTTGGTCTTTTGGTTAAGTTACGATTTCTAAAAAGTGGATTTATCTTTTGTAAAGTTAAGTCGAATGATTCATAAACTAAATGGTTTTTAAAGATTTAAAGTTATATAGCGAATTAAGTGATAATTATGATCTATAAGAATTAGTGTTGTTGTGAGTGTCAATAAAAAAGTGTTTATAGTAAGTCTTTGGGTAAATTAAAGATTTCTAAAAAGGGATTTATCTTTTGTAAAGTTAAGTCGAATGATTCATAAAACTTAATGGTTTTAAAGATTTAAAGTTAGAAATCGAAATCAGTGATAATTATGATCTATAAGGATTAGTGTTGTTTTGAGTTCACTAAAATAAGGGTTTAGAGTTGGTCTTTGGGTAAAGTAAAGATTTCTTAAAAGTGGATTTATCTTTTGTAAAGTTAAGTCGAATGATTCATAAAACTTAATGGTTTAATAAGATTTCAAGTTAGAAAGCGAAATAAGTGGTAATTATGATCTATAAGAATTAGTGTTGTTGTGAGTGTCAATAAAATAAGTGTTTAGAGTTGGTCTTTGGGTTAAGTAAAGATTTCTAAGAAGTGGATTTATCTTTTGTAAAGTTAAGTCGAATGATTGATAAAACTCAATGGTTTAATAAGATTTAAAGTTAGAAATCCAAATAAGTGATAATTATGATCTATAAGAATAAGTGTTGTTGTGAGTTTCACTAAAATAATTGTTTAAAGTTGGTCTTTGGGTTAAGTAAAGATTTCTTAAAAGTGGATTATCTTTTGTAAAGTTAAGTCGAATGATTCATAATACTTAATGGTTTAATAAGATTTAAAGTTAGAAAGCGAAATAAGTGATAATTATGATCTATAATAATTAGTGTTGTTGTGAGTGTCAATATAATAAGTGTTTAGAGTTGGTCTTTGGGTAAAGTAAAGATTTCTAAAAAGTGGATTTATCTTTTGTAATGTAAGTCGAATGATTCATAAAACTTAATGGTTTATAAAATTTAAAGTTAGAAAGCGAAATAAGTGATAATTATGATCTATAAGAATTAGTGTTGTTGTGAGTGTCAATAAAATAATGGTTTAGAGTTGGTCTTTGGGTTAAGTAACGATTTCTAAAAAGTGGATTTATCTTTTGTAAAGTTAAGTCGAATGATTGATAAAACTTAATGGTTTAATAAGATTTAAAGTTAGAAATCCAAATAAGTGATAATTATGATCTTTAAGAATTAGTGTTGTTGTGAGTTTTACTAAAATAAGGGTTTAGAGTTGGTCTTTGGGTAAATAAAGATTTCTAAAAAGTGGATTTATCTTTTGTAAAGTTAAGTCGAATGATTCATAAAACTTAATGGTTTTATAAGATTTAAAGTTAGAAATCGAAATAAGTGATAATTATGATCTATAAGAATTAGTGTTGTTGTGAGTTCACTAAAATAAGGGTTTAGAGTTGGTCTTTGGGTAAAGTAAAGATTTCTAAAAAGTGGATTTATTTTTTGTAAAGTTAAGTCGAATGATTTATAAAACTTAATGGTTTAATAAGATTTAAAGTTAGAAATCCAAATAAGTGATAATTATGATCTATGAGAATCTGTGTTGTTGTGAGTGTCAATAAAATAAGGGTTTAGAGTTGGTCTTTGGGTAAAGTAAAGATTTCTAAATAGTGGATTTATCTTTTGTAAAGTTAAGTCGAATGATTTATAAAACTTAATGGTTTAATAATATTTAAAATTAGAAATCCAAATAAGTGATAATTATGATCTATAAGAATAAGTGTTGTTGTGAGTTTCACTAAAAAAGGGTTTATAGTAAGTTTTTGGGTTAAGTAAAGATTTCTAAAAAGTGGATTTATCTTTTGTAAAGTTAAGTCGAATGATTCATAAAACTTAATTGTTTATAAGATTTAAAGTTATATAGCGAAATAAGTGATAATTATGATCTATAAGAATTAGTGTTGTTGTGAGTGTCAATAAAATAAGGGTTTAGAGTTGGTCTTTGGGTTAAGTAAAGATTTCTAAAAAGTGGATTTATCTTTTGTAAAGTTAAGTCGAATGATTCATAAAACTCAATAGTTTAATAAGATTTAAAATTAGAAAGATAAATAAGTGTGAGATTAATTGAATTTAATTATAAAACACCTCAAAATTAATTAAATTATGCCCTCACATTTAATTCAAGTTATTCTTGTCCATAGATGCAATTAAACAGTCATGCCAATTATAAAGCCCATCTTATTTTAATTTTTCTATCGAATGAGCCTAAGTTTGTTCAAATAAGCCAACTTTAACAAGAAATAATTTAAATAATTATTTATTTAATTTAAATTTATTTCCCAAATTCGAATCTATTACGACAATTTATAAAGAATTAATATTATTTACTATTAAGTAATGGGAGCACAAATGGTTGTGCCTTTTTGAGAATTAAATTTCGGATTAAGTATGTCAAATCCAAACCATCAGTCTTGTAAGCGCTTTTTGACTTCTAACAAGCTGAACCACAACAGAAATTAGTACAAAAATAGAAATTTAGTTATAAATGACATGTATTATGATACTTAATCTATTGTATCTCAAATCTCCCAATAAATATAGGAAAGCCATAGCTACCTCCACAAATAGGTATATTATTGAGCTAAGCAATATTTACTATTAAGATTATTATTTGAGCTAATTAAATTCCTGCCTCTCTTAATTCAAAAAGTCCTTGCAGTCATAGGTAAATATAGCACATGACAAAGACATTGTAATTTGGACTTAGGAATTTATGTTAAAAAAAGTTAATCAAAAGAAGGAAAGAATAGTGATATCAAAGGGCAATATTTATATCAAAAAGTATTACACAATTTTAACAAAAGCAAAATAAAAATCTGAAGAAGTTTTGTATTTGGGATTAAAGATAAAAAGGGTTTAGGGTTGGTCTCTGGGTGATTTAAAGATTTCTAAAAGTGGATATATCTTTTGTAAACTTAAGAAGAATGAATCATATCAATTAATGATTTAAAAAGATTCTAAGTATCTAAATCAAATAAGATATAATTATGTTCTATAAGAATTATATTTATATGCAAAAGTCAATACAAAATGGGAAAGGCTTGGTAGATCGTTTTAATAAAAGGATTTTATATTTTGTTAACTTTAGTCGAATCCTCGATATTCGTTAATGGCTTTATAAGATTGTGAGACAATTAATGAAATAGTTTATTTTTATTTTTATATGATTTGTTGTCTTACTTGAAAGTTAAGAACATTTTGTTTATAACTGTTCTCTCTATGAAATGGATAGTTTTTATAAAGGGATTTAATCTTTATTAAACTTTAGTCGGATCCTCGATATACGTTAATGGCATTATAAGATTGTAAGAGCATTAATGAAATAGTTGATTGTTATGCTCAATAAATTTATCCAGAAGGTTTTGAGGTTTTCTCTGGTGGGTGAATTGATATTAAAAATTTTTTAGATTATAAAAGATAAATATATATGTTTTCAATAAAAATCTAAAATTTATTACCTCATTATTTTTTATTGAGTGATGTTTGTTTTATTTAACATTATAGATTTAATTTTGATTTATTGATTTGACTTCAGTCGAAAAAATATTCTTCATGAGATTATCTACTTAAGATTTGATTTTAGTTGTTCCTCATCTAATTTGCCAGGCGAGAAAACTCGATTTTAATATTGATAAAATACGAAACAATTATAAAAAAAAGAAATCTTATGAATACAAATTTTTTTGGTCATAAATTTCTTATATATAATTTAAATCATAAGTATCATTGATAAAATTGGGAAATTAAGAAATTGTATAATTACTGGTTTTTTATATTTTTGATATAATTAATATATATAATTTTAATTAATTTGTTTAATAATTTTCTAAAATCTTTCTATTCTTGCGAATCAAGACAACTTGTATAAGGGAATTTTAGGCAATTTACTGTTAATCTAAATTTTTGTGATTAAATGCAGGATTTCTGGGTTCGCTGATTAAAATCATTAAAATTTAAATTAATTAGAAAAAGTAAGTATAATTAGAAAAAGTAAGTAAGTATTTCTTTACTATCATTAATGACAAATAAATAGCAATTAATATTGGATAATTGTTAATGTGATTAATTTTTTTAATTAACTTACCCTGCAGATAAAATATCATATGCTCTTGCAAATTTAGAGAGGTCTAGAGCATTCACTGTAGTTTTAAACCCATTATGGTTTAATCTAATTAATTATAAATATATTACGTTTCTAAATTTGATTTAATTATTTTTCATATTTTAAAAATTCATGATCGATATTTCTCATCATTTTCGAAAATTTCAGACTTTAAATACTTTAAATTAAACTTATCTCTGAATCCTAAAGGAATTTGTTTAGGATTAAATACATCATTCGATAGCTTATTGTATGGACTACAACTTTTATTCTACTTTTCTTCCAGGAATCTCACAATGAAGAAAGTTATTGAGGGAGAAGAGAAAAATTGATGCTTTGACTTTTGATTTCAATATCTCTTTTCCCTAACGTTATGCCGTCATTAACTTATCGATTCGTTTTTTTGACAAATATAGAAAATAATAAAATGGAAAGATATTTTCATATAATTATCACTTTTCGGACCCACTCATAATCAAATGTTGTACTACGATGGAAAAGGGAGTATATCTACGTTCAGAGTGATAGATAAGTGATTAGATCTGAATTCTCCCATTGTAATTGTGTCAGGAATTTGTGTGCATTTGACTTAGAGGTGGTTTTATCACAAAGTAACAAAAATATAAAATTGGTAGAGTACATGAAAAGAATCGAAATTATCTTATACAGCGATTTTTTTCACAACTAGATCCAGAATGAATAATGTAGATAAAAACATAAGCTATATATTCCATCATACTCATATTTCATGGAAAAAATCCTTGAGAGCAATTTTCGATTTTAGTGAAACTAAAAAAAAAATTCATAGTAATTAGTGTATTTTGAGGATAAAAATGAGTATGATTTTCCAGATGAATACTAAAAGAATATAAATGTAGATCTTGATTAAATGTACAAAAATGTTATTAAGATCATGTCCTCAAGTAATTTATTTGAAGAAAAATAAGGAAAAAGTTTGAATAATGGAAAAGCTTTAAATCGATTTATATCGATGGTGAAATATTTTGAGGAGACTATAAGAATGAAAAATTGTTTTTAAAAATTCTTGCTAATATATATAGAGAATATTAATTACTCATGATTTAGAAAATTTAAAGTTAAAATTAAAGGGTGTGCAGTTAAGATATGTTATATCTATTTGATCCATCGATGAGTAAATTCATTGGCTATTCAATTATATAAAATCCAAATAAATAGCAGTTATTACACCAATATAGAAGTAAGAAAAATACTAAAATTCATACTTAATTTAAATTTAAACTTTATTATATCAATTTCAAATTATAAATATATTGTGATAATAACATTAGAAGACTTTATAAATGTTTTGGATGAAATCTTTCTATTTAATTACTAAAATATAAATTAATCAAATGTAAGTTAATTTTGTAGTAATTGAAGTTTAAAAAATTCAATTACTAGCATAAAAAATATTTAACTTCCATTTTACAATTTATACACCTTCTTGAGAATATAATTAATTATCACTATTAGCTTCTTACAACTAATTTATATTTATGCCGTTTAAATTTTCAACTTTTATTTAATAATTTTATTGAATTATTAAATGCTATATTTTATTGAATTCTTGTTATTATTTATTTTGGCGAGCTATCTCGTTCAGTTTTTTCGCGATAGCTCGCCATAATTTTTATAAGAAAATATAATTAAATATAATTTTAAAGAAAATATTGATATTAAGATATCAATATGCTTTGCTGTGATAATATAAATATATTCAAACCAAAGATTCAACATAATTGTTAAAATGTTAATTTATTATCATAACTTTTATCAATATTTATTAT
This sequence comes from Oxytricha trifallax, assembly GCA_000711775.1. Lineage (NCBI taxonomy): Eukaryota > Ciliophora > Spirotrichea > Sporadotrichida > Oxytrichidae > Oxytricha > Oxytricha trifallax. The sequence continues at coordinate 33,177 of ARYC01006040.1, read as the reverse complement.
TAATCTCATTTATAGAAAATTTGAATATATAACTTTCTACAACTTTGCCCGATTTAAAATTTTATCTAAATGCTACTACTACTAAATACATGTCATGTCGCCTATGATATCAAGGAGTTAGTGTGAGAAAAATCATTTTACAGATGTTAAATTATAAAGAATAATTAAATTTCTTCAACTCACTCCTACAACAAGTGCATTTGAAGAACTTCTTTTTGACTAAAAACAAGACTTGAAAATTTATATAAGAGTCTTGCTAAAGATAAATTATTATTTTGTATCCAAAGCTGATTAAATACCCTAAGATACTCCTTATCTTAGTGTATGAGGACTTATAATGAGAAACACATGATAAAAGGTTCCAACCTAAGACAGAGAATCCCCTATTATTTTGATTTTTGTTTGCTATAGGTATGTATTATTAAAATTTGCTTCTCAAGTCTACAAATTCAGAATATATTTTGATAAATCTAACCATTTTGAATTTTTCAAGAATATAATACTATATTCATTGGTTTCAATTACCGGTTATAATATTTTTTTAATCTAGTATAAACAGAAGACACCCAACTAATAAATCTTATGAACGAAAACCTAGCAAAATCGATTGAGTACACAAAAAACCCAAAGATAATTCACTAAGAAGATCCTACAAATAAAACAAACTATTCGTGAATGACTGAATTAAATAATTGTCAAATCAGAACAATATTGAGGGCCTAATCCATTAAAAGTTATTAATATACATAAGATCAGTGCCACAGAGACCTCAATTGTGATAAAATTATTGTATAATATATAAGGCTGATTATATTATAAACAAATTGAAAATATACTGGGTAGCAGACCCCAATTATTGCTGAATTTTGACCATTCTAATGACAAATTATTTAGCGCTGGAGTTTTAGTGAAGACATTTCTTTTAAATCGCATTAAAAAATAATTGAACTATTCCAATAGTATTGTTTAATTTTCAAATGGTCTGAAATATGTTATTTGTTAATGCAAAATTGCAATTCTGGTACCACAATTAAGGAAAAGGACATGAATAATACTGCGGACTAGTGAAATAAGCATATAAGGTTATCTAAGAAAGTGGAAAAGTCGAGTATACAATAGCTTTTACATAGGCATTTGAATTATTTCTTAAGAACACTAAATGATGAAATTAGAACAGCACATAGTTGGCAAGAAAAGATAATTGAATGATGCAGTCTAGAACTTATTAGAAGTTGAAAGTTATTTAATTATTAATGTCTAAAATGGAAAGGATAGGATGAACACATAGAAGATAAAGCCTATATAACCAAAATATATCATATCCCTGGTTTAAACTGATCATGATTTGTGAACAAAGAAGTAGACAAAGGAGCTCATGATGATAAAACGTTCAACAAACAAATTGAAGGGTAATAAGAATTAAAGCCCAAATATAATGAGAAAATAGCGAATTAAAGGAAAGGAAATATCGAAGTTCTGTAATGAATTACAAACATTGTAATTTATATAATATGATATATTTTTTAATTAATTTAATGGATACCCCCCACAGTTCGGGAATTTTTTAATATTCCAGATCTGTGAAATCAGTTCCAGGCTCATTCTGGAATCTTGATTCCAAAATGAGCCTGGAATTCCAGAATTAAAACTGGAACTCCAGATTTAATTCAGGAATTCCAAATTTTATTATTTAATAATATTCGAATATATATTATGAGTTAAAAAAATGGATACCCTGTTCAAAAAAGATTTTGAATTTAGGTGGGGTATCATTATTGATAATTTTTGTCTTAACTAAAACATGTCAAGTATTAATCTGGAACAATTTTATTTCAACAAAATATAAAATTATAAAGCTTTAAATTTAAACTATCAGAAACAATATTAAATATTATGTCACAAAAATCTAAATTGCGCTTAACTAATTATCAATATATAATTGTCTACTCACTTTGTAAGTCCTCTCTCCTTATCTAAAAATTAAAGGAACATTTATATATATATATATATATCCCATTCTATATTTAAATTCAGCTCCAATTCCTTTAAAATTCTTTATGACATTTAGATATGAATTTTATATATTAAAATGTCATAAATTTTGTAAAATATTTCTTTTATTATTATATTTATTTCTGATGTTTATTTTAGTTTTTTACTTCCACAAGATCCTTCTAATCCTTCAATAGTATTTGTCACATAATTTAATACCAAATTTTAAGTTTTATATAAATAATATTATGAAAATCTTTTCAAACATAATACTTTACACTTACTTATTTATGGTTTACAAAAGAAATTTGAAAATAATTACCTCTTTCTAAATTTTAGCAATAAATAAATTATTGTTTAATAAAAAATTTAATTGCTATTATTTATTAATGTTTGTAAATGTCTAAAATATTAATCAATTTGATTATATTATTTCATTTAATATTTCAATTTATTCAATTTAAATCATAGCTTACCTATTTATGTAATAAGTAATTGATTCATTTTTTTTATAAAATGAAAAGAAAAGAATGTAGGTAAAAAATTGAGTATATCCTTATAAGATAGAGTAAGTTAAAAATATTAATATATAACTTAAAATTAGTTTAAAAGTATTGTCCTATGGGAGCATGTCTCACAAATAGTCGACAAACAAACAAAGCAAAAGTCAGGAAAAATAAAATCAACATCAATAAGAAAATATTTTCAGTAACTTTAAGTAAATTAAAATTCTAGAGATCAACATTTTTCTAGATATATATTAATCATTATTAATTAATGAGCAATTAAATATATCCTTTTACTTACGGACTCTGCTCTGCCAGTGTATTTAGTAGTTTGAATGTTATTCCAGATATCGTTTAGAGAAATTTAACGTTGATATTGATGATAGAAAGATTTTGCTTCAATTAGTTCAAGCAGTCTTTAACTTCCTCATGCACACTAATGAATAATATTAAGAACAAAATTTCTAAAATATATGAAATTTTAAATATTTAAAAATTTTCAGATCTAAGGAAATTGATTGAGACCAATAGAAATTTGAAATGGGGGTTTTTATTGTTACTTAAGTTTAATGTTGGGGACCGGTTTTGTCGGTACGGATAACCTTAGGGGAAGAATATTTTCACATTTACATTAATGACATTAAGAATTTATTTTAATTTTTTCTACATTTTAACATTATGTATTTTTGACCAACCTCCCTAATAACAAGAATTTTTGGGGGGAAATTTCCTGACAACTGCAGTTTCCCGCCGCCTACTGAAGTTTTTTGCCCCTTCGGAAATTTCCTGCCCCAACATTAAATTTTTTTTTCCATTAAAAAATATTAGAAACATATAAATTTAAATTTCAAATACGATTACCATACAAGAAACAACATTAAATATTATATAATTTTCAAGGTATATTATAATTCTTTATCAATTAATATTAAAAACAATGCTAAAATATTTGTTTTTTGTTAATAATTAATATGATTTTCATTATAATTTGAATACATTATTAAGGTAGATATATAGTATTAGATTGTATATTATAAATAACTATATCATAATTTATGATAAAAATTCTTAGAAAATTATAAAAATAACATATTTTTACGTATAGAGCAGGGAATTTCTTAAGCAGGAAACTTCCCCCGAATTTTTATATCAAACAATTTTTCAGTTTTAATCTGAAATTTTGATTTTCCAGAAGTATAGTGGGAAGTCAAGATGATAAAATATTTGGGGTATTTTATTATTAAATAAAATTCCAGAATTAAATCTGGAATTCCAGATTTAATTCTGGAATTTTTAGACCTGATATCACAAATCTGGAATCCAAAAACATTCCAGAACTGTGAGGGGTATCCAATTTAATTAATTTTTAATTTGGCTATTTATTTATAAGAATTATGAAAAATTTATTTATTAAACATATTAATTAAACTTCAATATAAATCAATAAAATGTCAAAGTATATTTTAAATCATAATATATAAATATTTGATCACTTGATATAACTAATAAATTGATTTAATGCTTGAGTGCACTCTTATTATTATGCATGAATTTTTGAATTTAAATTTTTGTGATTAACAATTAAAAAACGTAATAAAATTATATATTTCTAAATTATACTTAAAATGAAGGAAAAACAAAATTGAATCTCTCAAACCTCTTAAATCTAAACTGTAATTTACTAAAAATACTTATTTAGTAAGTGTATAAATCTTGTAAATTTTACTTTTTTAATACAAGATACATCTGAATATAAGCACTAGCATATTAAAACTAAAGTTATTCATACTATTCTCAAAATAGAGTTTACAATCAGCGCTTCTCAAATTTAATAGGATTACAGTATAGAGAATTTATTAAGAATATACTATGTATCTTCTAAATTACTACTACACTAATATATCTGTGTTGAAATGTTGCATGTAATCATTAAAATTAACTCAAAAATAAACAAAAATTAAACTATAAATAAACTTTCTAATACAAATAATGATAGTGTTTAGTAAAAATATCATTTTTTGCTTATTTTATAAATTAAGTTGTAATTTATTTTACATTTGTTTAATTAATGGCTGTTTTTATTTTAAAAATGTTTTATATTTCCTATTGTTTCGTATTTTATCAATATTAATCATAGTATCGTAATCGTAATTAAACTGTCCATTCATCCATCATTGATTCTTATATATTCATCATTATTCTCTAACTGTACATCCTAAATATATTTACCATAATTTTGCAATATCATTTACATTTAAATCCTTTTCTTCATTAATTCGAACTATATTATATTAGTTTATATATTCTAATAGTTTCCTAAACGTTGTAATTAACAATTATTATAAACAAGATCTTATCAATAAATTTAAATATGAGCAATCTTGCTATTGTTTCAAGGTAGAATACATGTATTTCTTGTAAAAAACACAACTTAAAGAATATTGCATACCGAATAATAGCTATCATACATGCTTAGAAAACAGTCATATAGAAAGCTTAACAATAGTCAATACTCTTATTAACGATATATCCCTCAACAATTCTCAATCCATTTGACATATTTGAAATCAAAACAAAGAATAAAGCATTATAAATAAATATTTATTTTACTTAGTTGAGAATCAATTGTTAAAGAAGAAGTCAAAAGATTAAAAGAGAATTTAAAAGGTTACAAGAATAAGAGTTAACTTTAAAACTAGCTGAATAAAAGCTTTTTACAAGTATAACTAGCAGTAATTGAAAGAAGATTACATAATTATAATGGTAAATTTATAAGAACCAAACTGCTTCTAGTACAATTATTGATTCAACTATATATGAACTAGAGGCAATTATGAAAAAGACAATGAAAATCTAAATGCCATTTCAGTTGCTGGATTCAACCAAAAAAATCTAAAGGAATTCAAATAAAGCACTAATATAAGTTACAGATCTATGCTTTCTTACCTCTCCCATTCTCCATAGCATATTAGTGTAATAAAAATTAGAGTTATTATGAATTTAATAAAGATGAGAACATTAATAGCATTCATTATATTTAATAAAACTCCTAACAATGATAAAACACTATACAATATCAATAAAGTTAATGAATTTAAAGAGATCTCCTAATCACTTGTTACTATAACACTAGCTATGCGAGAACATTCGAGCAGATAACTGTATACACTCATGTCAAGTTATGTGAGTAATGGTACTGTTTAATATGATCGAGAAGAATGACAACATAAAGAAAGACATTTTAACTGTAAATTGTTTATGATTCAAATCGATTATAATAAAGGCAATTGGAAGATATAAATAATTATTAACTTTATATTAATAAATAAATAAATTTATACGAACAAGCTATTTAACAAGTTAAATCGAATGAATAATCGAAATAAGTTAAACTAAACCAGTTATTGATTATGAGAGAAAGTGTGGATGTGGATAAATCCAGGAGTAAGCATCATTGCAACGAATAAAATATTAAGATAAAGTTAAAAAGATGATATAAGGAATTGAATTGATTAAATGAAATTGGAAACTATATGCTAATCTCATATTAATCATATAAAGAAAGATTAGTTTGAATTAAAAAATTGGAAGATTTGATGATAAAGATTTTATTAAAATTTCAATTTGAATATATTATTAAAAATAATTGGCAACTTGTTATTTAATACATTTAATATTAATAAATTTGTATATTTATACTTTTATTATTTAAGAAGCTATCGAATTCCTAATATGAGTATTTAAGTCTTTTTAATAGAATTAATCAGACTTATAATTGAATTCCTAATTGCTATTAATAGGGATTTTATTGTCTCAGCTTGCACAACCCTTGAGAAGAGACATACAAGAAGATACTCGTAATACTTTAGAGCAACGACTTTTTATCACTACGTAAAAGAAGGGGAGTTAACCAGCAAACTATAGTATATAGGGAGAAAGTGGAAGTCACATATTCGTTAGTATACACTGACTGAATAGAATTGCATATATTTATACAACACGATTTTGCATCAGATTCTAGTCTCCTATGCATGCTCCATAGATCTTTCTACTGTTTCTAACAACACCAACAGCTTATTGAGCACTTTAAACTGCTTCGAACATGTATAAAAAATATCAAGCATTCCCCAGTGTATTATGAGTGAGATGCTCTTAATGTAGTCACTTGGTCTGAGTTGTTAGCATTAGCATAACAAAACAACAACCATAAGGACCACATTGATAGAAATACTCCTAATAACTGTAGAATATTAATGTATAAACATAGAATCTCTTGGAATATGAAACTGCACCCATTGGTGCTAAGAAATCATAAAAGAACCCAGAAGTACAAGAATGAAAACATCACGATTTCTAGTGTACACAGTAGCTTTCTTAGGTATTTTCTTTTAATCCTTAAAAGTAAGATCACTAAAGCCTAACTGACTTCTTTTAGACATAGGGATATTAAATCTAGGCGTCGTATATTAAAACAATAGGAAAGCGCAAACATTACAGAAAGTATAAACGATATCATAAGATTTGCAACTAAATTAATTAAGAGAAGTATAGGTATTATTTTAAGGAAATGGATTAACTTCTTTTCTGAAAAGAAAAAATTTAAATGACATTCGCGAAACAATGATGATCGATTATCTCAGGTCCATAATATAATTCTACATCTAATGTTTAACAATCGTGGGATAGAGAAAAATGCATCAAGTGATGCTCAAAGTGGCAACGCTAGCATCTTTACCCTAAATTTTTATATTGCAAAGCAGAATGTTAAAAAGAGCTGAAAGGCTAATGTCTAGAATAGCTATCAACATTGATCCTAATAGAGATGACACATAACACTATAAAATTTCAGATATTAAATATGAATATTAAAAAACAATATAGCATCATTTGAAAGTCTATAATTCTGAACTGAGAATAGGAGAAGAGCAAAGGAAAAGACTTAGGACAACATCTGGAACAACTAATCTCTCAATTCAACGCTAAATACGATACTGATAGTAACTCTTGTCATCGAACTTATAAGTAGATTTTATTAACATCTTTTCAAGGATTTTTATTTAAAAAGAAAAACAAGGTGAGTTGAGAAAGAACAAAGAATGAAAGAGTATATAAAAAAGATGTGAACCAGAAGTTATAAGTCCAAAATCATGATAGTCTTTTCTTGATATGAATATGTTATAATAGATTATTAATTTTTTTTTAAATAAATAAAAATGAAATTAATAATATGTTTTGTTTCAAGATAAACAAATAATTAAAATAATATTATTTGTGTTTCTAATGTCCATGCGTTCTAAATATTTTTGTTTTTCCCTAATATTTTAAAAGCATTTATATAAAATAAGACGCTTAAATTATTGTTTAATTTCGTGTTTTTTTACAATAAAATAGTATAAACAAGTGTAAGAAATATTCAGAAAATATTGGAATTGGCCACTGAATACAAATCAAATGAGTTATTAACCAAGGAGTTTCATTGAATTAAATTACTATGATTTATTAATTAATAAAATCAAAAGACAAACTTTAATTGTTCTAAACCATATTGTTTTATGAAAATTGGAAAAGATAATATTGATAAATTAAAAAAAAATAACAAGTTTATATAAATAATCAAAATAAAACAGCCATGTAATTATGAGTTATAATTTATAAAATGGCCATATGCTATTTTATACAAGAGAATAAATTTACTATTTTGTTACTAACTGTAATATATTTCATGTTTGATATTAGTTTTATTTATAAGATTTTCAAATATTTCTATTTGAACGAAGAAGAGTCAAAAGATATATTCACTTATTATTTTTAGGATAAGCTTGTATTGTGAAACAAGATTTGTTATTACACTCCCCTGCTTAAAGCATCAATTTAGCTGCAAATGAAGTTGTAAAGAATAAAACATATCAAAATAGGCTCAAATAACTTCTTCCACTTTTGACGACACTTCAACTTATGGGAACATAATAAGTATAAAATAAATTATAAAATAAAATATAGAATAGATACTTAAATTGAAAGTGCTAATTCACTATCTCATTTTATATTTTAAATTCTTTAATTACTTTCAATTTTAACTATATTTGAATTATTATAAATCTTTAAAAATTCACATACAATAATGCAACTAATTTTATTGATAGTCTTACTAAAAATGAAAATGAATAAAGGCGTAAATGATTAAATATAAGGAGGCCAAACCAAGAATTAAGATAGTATGATATTTTTTTTAAAAAAATACAATATATTATAATCTTATCAAAGTATCATTAGGAACAGATAAACTATTTTTGAGGAGAAGAAGTAATAATCAAAACAGATTGAGTTTTACAAGAAGCGATTGATTACTATTTTTCTGATCCTCCTCAACCATTACATTTTTTAAATTTATTTATTTAAAATAATAGATAATAAATGCCAATTTTACATTTGAAAGCAATTAAGTATCATTGAAATGATCAGTTTAGAGAATTCATTAATAATAGTTAATATATTCTCTGAATTAGTTATATATTTATTAAAAATATGTTAAGTCACGCAAAGTTTAAATAATTCCAAAATTATGTTAGGATTAAACTGTAAAATATTCTAAGTTTACTCATAAAAGATATTGAAGAAGGATATAACTAGAACGGATTTCGTAAGCATTAATTGAATTGAATTAATTATTATTGTAGGAATGCATTCGAAAAAATTTTGGAAATTAATTTAAATTAAATATATAATTAAGTAAATTATTGGCAGTTAAAGTTGGCAAATTTGAACGATCTTGGGTTCATTCGATAGAGAATTCAAATTAGTTGGACTTTAGTATAGGAGGTACTATTTTATTGCATCCCTGGAGCGCAATAACTTTACTTTAATTAAACGCCTATAAATTTGTTAAATTATATCCTCACATTAAAGTAAAGTTATTGAGCTCCAGTGATGCAATAAAATAGTACCGCCAATAATAAAGCTTACCTAATTTAAATTCTATATCGAATGAGCACAAGATCGTTCAAATTGGCCAACTTTTACTGCCAATAATTTAATTTAGATTAATTATTAAATTCGAAAGTATTCCTACAATAATGAGATTTGCGGGTATTTTTTTACTTATACTTTCAATTAATTTTTATCTAGTCTTCTTCAAATGAAGAGGAAAAAAAAATCTATAAATTAGAATTATTTATAACACATTTTATAATGTGGGATTAGAAACAACATATAGATATTAGAAGTATTTTATTTTAAGAATATAATTGGAATGATCAAGTAAAATATAATATTGTTAATACCTCAGTTGCAAGATTGTCTCCTCTGCATAATAAAAAAGCCTAATCTACTTGATGATTTAGAACAATATTTATATATAAAATGTTTATTTCGTAAAGTCGAGTGAAGGATCATGTAATAATAATTTTATTAAATTAATTATTCTTTCATATTCAAAATTAGAGTATATAATATCATAAAATATAATTGAAAGTCAAACAATTAATATTTGATAATCAGTTATTGTGGTAAGGATACTATAAATGAATTTTGAATATAACCTAAAATACAAGTTGATAACTAAGAATTTGATAAAATTGAAAAGTAAAGCTTATACTATAAAAGAAAAAAATAATTGTCAAAAATATTAATTTTACTTGAAGAGCTATATTCGGAGAAAGAATTCGAAATTTTGAGGTAATTAAAGTATTGAGTTAACTTTTTAAGAATTACAACGATTAAAATGTAAATTTAGCTACATTTAATTGAGTTATAAAGGTATATTAAGAATCTATGGATGATCTGAATGGATGGAATATAAAGGAAGTGATTTGTTTTAATGTATTCTATGTTCGCCAGAGAGTAGGAATGAAATTAGAAATATGATTCAACATGCCAAAATTATATGATAAAACGAAGTACACTAGATACTGGGTAAAAGAAAAAGGTTAAGGGCAGGAGGTAAAGTAATTGAAAAAAAATAATTAATAAAATATTGAGAGAAAATGAAGAAGCAATCACCGAATGAGGGCGAAGTTAGAAGAATACAAAAAGAATTGTAAATAAAATAAGAATAAGAAATGAAACTTTTTGTTAGGAAATTTGATATGAGTTCAAGGAGTTCTTGGGAAATTTTGGTTTCCTACTCTGCAAAGCACTGATAAAATAAATGGGATTTTGAACAGCAGCACTCAAGAGTACTAGTTTTATCTAGTTAGAGGACAATGTTGCTGAATTGTTAATTACTAAAATATTATTTAGTTTTTGAAGAATATGTTTTAGGAAATAAAAAATTAAACTTGTAATTGCAATTTATTAACAATAATTGCTAGGCAATTATATACTTTCAAAGAATTTTTCAATCCTAGTAATTAATTTCAAAGAAATCAATTAAAAAGCATTTCTTAACTAACATAATAATCAAGTATTTTATAATTGATTCTCTACATTATTTTATATAGTAAATATTATTTACTCTTTCATCATCATTTTTTAAATAATTTTTTAAGAGCCTTAAGAAAATAAATGAACTTGTATAATCTGATTTATAGGAATATTAGGCTAAAATATAAGTTTATAGGTTAAATGGTTGAATTTATTTTAATGAAATATAGCAATGATTTGACTGCAAATGAATATTAGCTTTTTTAAGTATAAAAGACAGCAAATACTTGAAAGTACTATGGCAAGGTGAATGATTACGAAAGAGTGTAAGCTCAGGAAAACCTTAATATAACGGCAAAAGATTACTTATCAAGGAAGTAATGAGCCGAGATGAATTGTCGATCAACTGCAAACAGTTTAAGACAAAATGTAGATGAAGGAAGACTTATTAATTTTAACTATAAAAAAAGGTTTTATTAATGAAATCTATAGATGAATGTTGCTAAGAGTTACTGAGAGGAAGTTTTTATCATAACAAAACAGTTAATAGAAACTGATCTATTCTAGAACTATATCTGATTCGAGTTTATGATTTGAATAAAATTTAGAAATCTTAGGAAGAATTATTTTGAAATAGATTTAAAGGAATATTTAAGAATCTTGTCTTTTAAAATAGCAGATGACAAATATTTGTAATAGAAATTCATGACGGTTTATCTGAAGATAAATTAGCTAGTTTTGGTTTACTGAATTTATTGGCATAGCTTTGACTTTTCTTGCATTGAAAAAATTGAATAACATGATATATGCTGCATGTAGCTGATTTTAAACAAGAGGGACATGATAAAAGGGAAAAAGATAAAACTTAATAAAAAAGAAGTGTGAGGAGAAGGGCGGATTAAATTTTGCATAAATGTCAAGTTAAGTAAATTTATTATTGTACAGATTATTATATTTTATAATAGCTTCTGTAGAATTGAAAAATTATTGAAATTAAATTTATTTCCAATCACAATTTGTGAATTTCATGAATTTTGTCAAGCTGAAGTTGTATAATGGTTGAAAGATACTCAGAATAATGATCTGGCCAGAAGAACCAAGCGATCTTATAAACAATTGACAATTGAGTTAATTTTAGCTGTGAATATTCCATTTTTTTAAAAAATAAAAGTTTAAGAAATGGAATTTAGAAAATTGTTCTAGGTACTCCCCATTATATATGAATGGTTCATCAATCCTTTAAGCTATTCATTTAGGTACCCTATTTATTTATTAATGAATATCCTATATATTCATTAATGAATATTCCAAAGTTAATGGATTTGTTAGAGTATAGAAAGCTTAAAGACCTTCAACTGCAAACTTCCCTAATTTAATACTTTGATAATTTAATTTATTTTTTTAAGTTTACTGATATAATGGTGAGCTACCAGTTGCAGGGTCTTTATTTACCGCATCAAATAATTCTTTTAATACTAAAATTCACTAATGTCCAAAATTAATTTTTAAGTTGTGAGTGGTTGTGGTTAATTTATTAATAATAACCTTAATCTACTTGCCTATATTTAATTACAAAATGTCAAGACTTTTTAATTGCCATCTGGCGGAGATGATCGCCTGAATAGATAGTATTAAACAGACAGTAAGATGCAGAATTTATATTTTCAAAATATTAAGTAAATTTATTTGTAGATTGACTTTTTATGGATAAATAAATTACATCAAAATATATAAATATATTTTAATGATAGTACTTAAATTTTGAGTTTGAGTAATAAATTTTCTTTACTCTCAGTATTAATTCGAAATGAAAATAAATATTAATCAATATTTGAGCATGCTTACTACCATTAGTTTTATATCTATGATAAAATTATATAAAAATATAATATTTATAGGATTAGAATTAAGTTTTACATTGCAAATCGAACCATTTACCATATTAATTATAGCAATATTTAAATTTTGACGAGCAATATAAGCCCAAAAGAAGCCTGAAAGACTACATATCTATTAAATCACAGATTAAGAATTAACATTAAAATAGCGCGAGATTGAGCTTAAGGAGAGACAAGAAGAAAAAGAATCGCTAAACCGTAAAGAGCAAAGTGGAATCTGATAAATGTCAAGCGGTACTAAATGTTTACCAAAAGTAAAATCGAAGAGCAAACATTTTAAAATAGATAGTTCAAAAGATTTAGAGTTAAGTTGATTTATTGATGAGCACAGAAGCAAATTCGCAATGAAATAGAAGAGGTAACGACAACATATAAAACGATTAAGAACAAAAAGGTTTAGAAGATAATGAAGAGAGCAGGAGAAACTGGTGAATACGATAACATTCATTTTACTTAATATAAGAAGAAAGTACTCAATAAGATGAAGAAAAATATAAAAAGTGTCACTCAGTAGTCTATCAAGTAGATGACTTTAGTAAAGTAGAAATTAATTGTTTCAAGTAATATTAAATAAATTAGATTCTCATAATTCCATTATCTTTATATATAATGTTCCTATGGTGAATTATTGATGCAATAAGTTTCACAACTAAATCCAAAAATACTTCCAATCCTCGAAAAACACCAATAAACAAATTAAACACATATCAAGTCCTTTATTGTCTTGGGTAATGGCCCCCTGGAGGGGGCCGCTAAAATATTTTTTCTGATTTTTTTAAAATGCTCTAAAAATCATTAAAACATCAAAGTAACATGTTATAACTCATAAATAGGTCTCTAATGATCTTTATAAGGAATTTGTAACTACCCCAATCATAGTAACATATCTCATTTACATCATAAAATACATTAGATTTTGAATAAATATTACTAATTTTTTCTTTATATTTTAAGTATATTTTAATTTTAATTTCACTTATATATTCAATGATGTCATGATTAGCTTTTACATTTATATGGAGGGCTCTTTTATAATGTTATAATTAAGATCAGTTGACTTAATGATTGTATTTCCCAGTAATATTTATTCAAAATCTAATGTATTTTATGATGTAAATGAGATATGTTACTATGATTGGGGTAGTTACAATTCCTTATAAAGATCATTAGAGACCTATTTAATGAGTTATAACATGTTACTTTGATGTTTTAATGATTTTTAGAGCATTTTAAAAAAATAAGAAAAAATATTTTAGCGGCCCCCTCCAGGGGGCCATTACTCATTGTCTTAATACTTAGAGATTTAATGGACTCTTTTATATGAACCTTTTTAAAAATAATTAATGCAATTAAAACTTTAATTTATGATGAAAATTAATAGAATATTTTACTTAAATTAATAGAATATTTTACTTTAAAAATAGCTTAATTATTTCTAATATGTAACTATATTTTTAAGTAGATTTACTAATAGCGAATAAATTACATAACAGCTTGGTAAATCTTTTTCAATTGATAATTCATTACAAAAGATTTAGAGTAGACTAGATAAACAAAGTTGAGTTAAACATTAAATAATGAATTCATATTTTATGACTTAAAAAGACAAGAAAATAACTAAGATAAGTTAAAATGAAGAAGAAAAACCTTAAAATGCCAAAATTAACTAACTATTATTAAAATATAAATGATTTGGGAAAGTTGAAAATAATTTAAATACACAGTTATGAACCAGGAAAATGAAAATTTTTAAATTGTACAATTTCATTATATTTTTATTTATTATTTTAATATTATAAAGTCATAATATTCAGTGTACAGTTTGTATATTCTTATGGAGGTAAACTGTACAAATAGGTACGTGATTTAAATTTCCGAAATGTGGTGTGTAATGTGTTTTAAATTTTAATTAATGTGATATCTGTGCTAATGTTTAAAGCACTTAACCTGATCCTCTCCATCTCGCTCGCGCCTTAACAACTTTGTGTTTTTATCTCCAGTACATTAGACTACGCTACTCAGTATATTTTCTGACCCCTGTCGTCTGTGCTACTAGGGTTGAACCCATCTACTCTAACTTATGATTTGTTTCTCTCTTTCAGTAGAAGATACAGAATCTACAGCTTGTGCAACAGATGTCTAGGTAGGCTTGTAAAAACCGACAATTAAAATATGCTCTAATGACAATATACTGAGTAGCGTAGTCTAATGTACTGGAGATAAAAACACAAAGTTGTTAAGGCGCGAGCGAGATGGAGAGGATCAGGTTAAGTGCTTTAAACATTAGCACAGATATCACATTAATTAAAATTTAAAACACATTACACACCACATTTTCAAAAATTTAAATCACGTACCTATTTGTACAGTTTACCTCCATAAGAATATACAAACTGTACACTGTACATTAAGACTTTATAATATTAAAATAATAAATAAAAATATAATGAAATTGTACAATTTAAAAATTTTCATTTTCCTGGTTCATAACTGTGTATTTAAATTATTTTCAACTTTCCCAAATCATTTATATTTTAATAATAGTTATAAGAGAAATCAAATTAATGTAATATTGTTGGAATTAGCGAAAATAGCATAATTATTGGTGAGTAAATTAATCTAATCAACTTTTTACATGTTTGATTTTAATATTAAAATAAATATATATTTTTAGGTACTCTATCCCAGATTCTTATGTATAAACCTTTTTTGCGAAAGAGTACCTTAATTATATTAATTATAATAAATAATCTAAAATAAATACAGCATTACTGGCTTACAGAAAATGAATTTAATAATAATGTGATACATAATATACTGAGTAAATTAATTAATTAAAGTTAAAAAAATAAAAATATTTAAAAGATGTTAATTTATAGAGTATCATGTTTCTATATTTATTATATTAAAAATTTTTAATTATTATTAAATTCATTTTCTGTAAGCCAGTAATGCTGTATTTATTTTAGATTATTTATTATAATTAATATAATTAAGGTACTCTTTCGCAAAAAAGGTTTATACATAAGAATCTGGGATAGAGTACCTAAAAATATATATTTATTTTAATATTAAAATCAAACATGTAAAAAGTTGATTAGATTAATTTACTCACCAATAATTATGCTATTTTAGCGAAATACTTAATTTAAATTAATAATTAAATAATTATAATTAATGGCAATTAACTTTCCGGAAGCCTAGGCAATATGGAACTTGTTCGATAGAGAATTCAAAATCATCTTAAATTTACTATTGGCGATACCTCTCTATCATTTATTTGAAGTGAGAAAACTTGACTTTAATTTTCAGTGATTTGTTTTAGTTTATTTTGTTGCCAAAATTAAAGTCAACTTATTTCACTTCAGGGATATGATAGAGAGGTACCTCGAATAGTAAAGTCAAGCTGATTTTGAATTCTCTATCAAGCAAGTACCATATTAACTAGGTTTCCAGAAAGTTATTCTCCACGAATTATAATTATTTATATATTAATTTATTATTTAATTTCCCAAATCAAACGTATTCCTACAATATTATAATTTATAATTATCTATCATAATCCTTCAAATTTAATAGTTATTTAAAATAATTAGAAAACGTAATATAAAAAATTACTTGAAATAAATTGGAACAAATTAACTCCGTCTTTCCATATAATCTTTCTAATATCTATTGCTCATTATACGGCTTTAACATGAAGTAAGCAATAATTTTTGGAGTTATTCTCTTAAGCAATGATAATATATTTATAAAAATAAGTAAATTGATCAAACTTAAGTATATCTCAAATAAGATAAATTATGGTACTTAAATTGAGTTGCTTAATTATTCTCTATTCACCATTTTGATCTTAGATTTAAATAACCTAATAAAAAGCATTATTGATAAATACAAAAATAAATCATCTCTATTGAATTACAATTAATTTTTGAGTTATAAATATTTTTAAAAAATATCATAATTATGATATTGGCTTATAAAATTGATTTTATTCATTAGAAAAGTCAAAAATTTACTTCATTTATCACTTTTATAAAAAAGATAAATTTAGTAAAACTAAAATATAGACAGTTTAATATGTTTACACAGAGATTATTTCAAATTATTTTATATTTTATCAATAATGTTTATTACAAAGGAAAGTTGATAATCATGATATTGAAAGTAATGAAAATGATTTAGAACTGTGTTTGTTTGAATATTCTCAGATATGACTACAATAAATTTATGTTTGTTAATATAATTGAAACAAATTATAATATTAATTATAATATGAAAATGACAAAATTATTATAAATAAGATTAAATGACTTACAATTTTTATAATAAGGAATTGAAGATTTATAGAAATTTAATGATGACTTAGAGAAGATATTCAAACATAAAAAAATCAAATAAGAAATGAAAAAAAGATAAATAATTAATGAAGTAAAAGCTAAATTTATTTTAGTTGAAAGAAAAGAATTCATAAAGAATTTTAACATGATATATAATAATAATGAACAAAAATAAAGAATACTTATTTTGAAAGAAAATGATCAAAAATTATTAACCTTGTAAGTATTATCAAATACTAAGATTCTTATTGAAGCATTAAGTTTTATGAATCATTCGACTCAACTTTACAAAAGATGAATCCACTTTTTAGAAATCTTTACTTTACCATAAGACCAACTCTAAACCCTTATTTTATTGACACTCACAACAACAACACTAATTCTTATAGATCATAATAATCACTTATTTGGCTTTCTAACTTTAAATCTTATGAAACCATTAAGTTTTATGAAACATTCGACTTAACTTTACAAAAGATGAATCCACTTTTTAGAATCTTTACTTTACCCAAAGACCAACTCTAAACCTTTTTTTTATTTACGAATACCCAATAATAAATTCCAGCTAATTTTGAATTTTCTATCTAATGAGCCCAAGATCTTTTAAATTAGCCTATTTTCACTAGAAATAATTTATTAATTATTTATTTATTTAACTTAAATTAATTTCTCAAAATTGAATGTATTCCTACGATAATTATTATTCAAATTATTATTTAAATAATTAAGAATTTGTTTCTTATTAATTAATTTTTATAGATTTGTACATTTATGTCAACGAATTTTTAATTTTTTCATTTTCATTAAAACACAAATAAACAAAGTTTCATAGTTTTTTTATAACTATTTCCTTTTTTTAAAAATTTTTACCAATCCTTTAATTCGATAAAACTTATACTTTTATATAATTTATTTATGATTTTTATGTAAACATTGATTAAATTAATTTAAGATTATTGTAACTTTCAATTAAGGCAGCATTGCTTGCTGTTTTTATAGCAACTCCCAAAAATTATCTTTAAAATATCTGATAATCTTATAATAGGTTATCTTTTTGGTTTCTTTTAAATATCCTGATATTGTGATTAATACTCACTTCATTTTAAAAATATTTACGATATACGGCTAAGATTAAATCTATTTTGTTTTTATATGGATTTAATAATATTATGGAATTGATTCTCATTAAAATACTGCTTAAAATAAAAAATATCAGCAATTATATATATTATTTCTCAGTCATTATGTTGAGACTTATTTTTAATAAAGAACTTGATTTATAAAAGAGCATTATATACAGACTATTTATAATAAATATCATGATTATCTCTTAAGTTATAATGTTCCAATAAATAGATGATTTAGGTTTATATTTTTTTAAAAAAATTAAGATGTTTTATATAATTTTTAAGTGCCTTGCAAACTTCATATATATTTCATTCCACAATTATCTACATACCTATTTAAATACATATAAGATCTGGAATGGATCAATGTTTTTTCTAATAAAGCAAATATGCTAAAAGACATTCAAAGAAACTTATTTTTAATGAGATTTGGTATAAACACAAATTCTAACTTTTATCAATAATTATATATCTAAATAACTTGTCTTTGCAATGACAAATAAATAATAATTAATAATAATAATAATTAGATCACATTGAGGTCTCTGGGGACCCCCGATCTCGTTTGCTTTTAAAGTGCAAATAAGGGACTAGCCCTGTCATTAAGTTGGAGCTTCTCTCCTGTATACTGAGTCTCATCTTCTTCTGTTGTTTCTTCTTTTTCCTCCTTTGTTCTTTCCTTTTCCTCTCATGTTTCTCTTGTTTGACAAATAAATAATTATTTCTTTAATTTCCCTGATCTTTGATAGAAATTTTTTCAAGGGAATTTTTGAATTAATTAGGATTATAAAAAGTTTATATCGTTAAAATTCCTTAGAAAATAAATTATTATTCTAAAGAAAATATTTGTATATTAGACTTCAATAACTTTACTAACTATAAAATAAATTTGAATAAGTTATTTTAATTATTTTTTCGTTTATCTGTCAACATTTCCAAAAACTTATCATAAATATTTATTCAATTCATGTTGTTTAAATCACAATAAAGTACTATAATTTGCTTTTTTTAAATTAATAAATACTTTTCTCATTGATATATAAAATGTTAGAGAATAAATATATGTGGTAATTAAATTTAGTTTAAATTAATAATCTTCAGATTTGTTGATACTGTAGTATAGTATAAGCAATATCATCTAATTCAATATTTTCCTTGAAATTTGGGGGTTTTATTCCAAGTTTTATTGAAATTAAATTTGTATAAAACCCCAAGAGTAAAATTTACTGCAATTTTTGTAAAATATAAAAGCTAATTAAGAAAGTTAATTAATTAAATAATATAATAACAAAAAATGATAAGTGATTGAAGGAGTGGAGACTGTCCCTAGTAATAGTTTTACAACACTAATTAGTCCATCAACCCCAATAAAAGCTACAAATACTAACAAGATAGTTATAATGAAATAGCAAGTGGTGGGAGTAATATGAACTAATAATAACAATGGCAACACAATTAAAAATTCCATAATAATGGCATAAGCAGTAATTCCTAAAATACTAATTAGAATCACATTTGAGATTTTAATTAATCAATGAAATAAAATTTCGCAACAAAACAACTGCAATGGGTAGCCAAACAACATTTACAGGCCAAAACCCCAAAATAACAATAATCAAAACAAAAAACAGTAGCAAGTAAACATTAAGTTAAGAATTAGAGTAGTTAAGATAATGTTCAAAATACAAGCAATTTCTAGCAGCTACAGCAATATAAATAATAGTAGCTAAGTAGTGCGTTATCAGCATAAAAATTTCAGCAATAGTTAAAGCACATATAACTGTGTGGAGTGAGTTCACAGATTCAGTAGACTTAGACTCCGCAATAATAACAGTTAGAAGATACTTCAAGTTAGGGAAGTTTTGGGATAAGAGGCAATTCTAGAATAATTCAAAATGAGTAACACAATGACACATTAAGCAGCTAAAGCGGCAGTTAGTTCGAGATCCTTGAAAGTCCACCTCTGGATTTGAGGATTGAATATGATTTGATAACTAAAACTAACTTCATGATATCAAGACTCAATGACTTTGACCTCACTTGTGCTAATGGCACCAAATATGGCAGCTGATTAAGTAGAATACAGCATCTCAGATAAGACCGGTGCTTTTCAAAAGATCTTGGTGTGGTTAATGGGAAGATTTGTTGATGTAAGTATCGCTTAAGCAACAAAAGATATCGATGTTCTCTCAGCAGTTCCAGAAAACATCACTGATCTCTACATTTACACTAACCTTGTTGGACTTTTTAAGAATGACGTATCAGTCAATGATGATCTCTATGCTGTCTTGTATAAGACTACTACTTTCTAAGGTAATGGTTATCTCTCAAATTCTGCTGCTTCATTGACAGTTGACCCAATCTTTTTGTAACTTTTCATTCTTGCTTTGAGATATTTCAATGGTGACTACAGCAACTTGATTATAACAATAGCCTCAAGACTAAATAGCCACATTTCAAGTGGTAAATTGCCAATTCCTTCTCTAATCTCAAACTACGTGTATACTCCATTAAATTCAGTAAAAGTTTCAATGGGTGTGATTTTATGACTCTCTGGGAGAATATCAAAGATGCTATAATTAAGACTATGATAGCAGGATTACCAACTTTGCATCTTACATACAATTCTTGTCAGCCTAAGGATTCAAAAAAAAGCTTTTAGTTCTAGAGGAATCCGCTAGGAGAAATCTCAACGCATACAGACGAAATCTAAACCACTCAATAAACAAAGGCGTGGGTTTCCTCGTAATACTCTAATTTCCAACAATCCTCTCTCTACCATAAAGTTGACGAGCAGCAAATTGTGCCTTCATAGGCTATTGTATATAATCCTTGCTACCCCAGAAGTATTCATTCAGAGACCAATCTCCAAGACCCCAAGCCAACCAAAAAGATGGGTGTATTACGCAGCCAGTTTTAATGCATGCCGATAGAGAGTGAGGAGGAGGTATAAAGGGCAGAATACTCCTCTCTGGAAATTGCAGAGTAAGTCAGTAATTATTTGTGGGCATTCAGGACTGTTGGGTAAGGCTCACTCTATGAGATATTTTACCCCATGTCTCAAGTCACTAGGTTCCTCAGGTCATGTGAAGATGGGGGAAGCCTTTTACCGAATAGTGAAATTCTTTGACTTGCACATCTTTTGAGGGCATTAATGGCCACCATCTATATGAACTCACGAATTACCCATACTCTATTAAAAGTGCCAAATCGTCATCCATAGTATTCGACGTTTATCTCAGCCTTGGAAATACTTGTCTGTGTCGTAGATTAGAGGACGATGCGTCTTTTCAAGGGCTCTCGAATGACAATCTTTGCTGGTCCCTATTTGCGTTTTTACCTAGAATTCGTCTGCAACACTGATTTGGTAAGTTAGGCAAACTTTTAGTATTAAAATTTTTAATAGGCCAATTAAAGTCAAATTCCCAATATTTAAAATTCAAGACGCCCTATTATATTATAATTAAATTAGAATATTAAAAGTTAGAAATTAGTAATGGAGTCAAGTTGTGAATAAAGCAAGGGTCCACAACAACAGATTCAGCAGCAAGCACCACTGGGCAAGGGAGAGGCGTACAGAGTGAGAGACATCTTTGAAGTCAAGGTCATCAGGAATGCCATTCACGACTAGGCCATGTATGAAAACGATCCCCGATTAAAGGCTGTGTTGGTGAAGCACTCGAAGCTGATGTATGCAAGTGATCTAACCAGAGTTGAGTCAATTATCAGTTAGAAGATGTCAGGGCTCCATGACCACTCCTACTAAAACATCTACGCGGGAGCGCGCTCAAGTCGGGACATGGACGAAGTGACCAGTTCAAGTGATAGAGTGAAATCAGACAGCAGTTCGCAAGATTCCCAGAAGGATAGTGTCATTGGAAACTCTCAGGAGATGGAAGGCCACCAGCAAGAGGAATAATGCAAGGGACAAAGGAAAGATGACACCATGAGTGACTGAGAGGAAGTGCATCATAAGCAGGGTCAAATTCTTCAAGAGTATAATCAAGAGACTAGATTGCTGCTTGACTCGCTTAGAGAGTACCAAATTCACAGTTTTAAACATAGTAATTCAATCATAATAAACTAGCTTTTTATTAATTATTCATTTATTTTTCATTTCCACGATTCTCTAAAATTTTACTTTTGGGGTTTTATTTATCAATTAGTAAGGCTATATTATTTAATCTATATTATCACAATTCATTTTACGAAATATATAGAGATTCATTTAAAGCTCTTGTAAATTTTCTACTTTCGAATTAAATCAAATCTAAGATAATTAAAAAGTGAAGTAATCAATATTTTAAATTAAACAATAAAATTGTATTATATTCCCCCTATCATTTAAAATAATTAATACTTTTTTATCTTGAAAATATTAGGACATTAGACCTTTCCTTAATAAATTTAATTTAACAAATAATGCAGATTGTTTTAAAAAAAGCAAAATGCGTTAATTGATTGATTTAAATTATCCTTTAAGTTGAAAAATACACAATTGAGTATAAATATAGGATAGCCTTATAAAACTAACTAAGTGAGGCTATAGAAAATGAAAGTACCATAAAATATCACATTTTGATAACTTTTTATATTTAATAATTTAAGTAAAAAAGAAATCACAAGACCAGATGGTTTTAGATTATATATATCATGGCAAGAAAAATAGACACTGTAAAATGCTCAAGAGCATTGGCTCTACTAGACCGATAGCACTCATAAAATATTACAAACTTATAAATATTTCACTTTTCTTTTTAAATTATTAAATGAAACAACAATGATAATTCAAATATTGTGTGTTTTTGGCTTTTTCTATTTCATATTATTTTAATTTTTGATCAAATTGTAAAATCATTGATTGACCATAATAAATAATAGAATAACTATCTTTACTCTTCCGTTTAATTATAAAATTTGTATTTATTCTATGAAATGTTGCATATATATATATATATATATATATATATTTTATTCATTTATTCATATTAAGTGAATGAAAAAATATAATATATATTAATTTTTAGTGTTTTTGAGTGATATTTTTTCATCATTGATATTTTAGCCTCTTATGCATTTTTATGGAAAATTCAAATAATTACATCCCTTAAATATGATTTCAGATCTCGATAGAATGTTTTGGGGTTTTATCTTCAATTGTATTTCTGTTTTTTTTAAATATTACATATTTTTAAAGCAGTTTCCATACAAAATTCCTCTGAATTTTCTAATAATAACAGTAAATTATAATTTTATATTGAGTATTGTGATAACTTCCCTATAAATTACTTTACCTGTCAAAGTCTAACAATGACTCTTTATATGTTTTTATAAATAATTATCTGTATAATTTACTTGTATGAATTTGAATTAATTGTTAATGAAATCAGTCAACGAAAGTAGTTTCTTAAAATAAAGATTTAGTTATCAATTGAAATTAGTTTACATTTTGATGTAAAAGTATTTTTTCACTATTTAATTCGCGAATTAAAGTAACAAATTAAAAGTGCCCACAAATACAATTTTAAATGTATCTCAGCATGTATGCAGTATAAACAGTAAGCTGCATTAATTAGCTATATGATTATTTAAACAGTAATAAGCTATTTTCATTTTATTACAATTTATTTTTTATAGAATTT
Organism: Oxytricha trifallax; assembly: GCA_000711775.1. Lineage (NCBI taxonomy): Eukaryota > Ciliophora > Spirotrichea > Sporadotrichida > Oxytrichidae > Oxytricha > Oxytricha trifallax. Next base: position 9,311 of record ARYC01006040.1, on the reverse strand, counting down.
ATAACTATTTTTTGAATTCCAATAAATAAATCCCTATTAGTTTCTCATTTTTTAAATTCATAATGATTTTATCTCTAAATTACAATAAAAAATTCTCATAAATTCAAAAACAAGATTTATTCCGATTGAATAGATGCTTTAAAATTGATAAATAAACAAATAAAAAAGTCTAAACTTTCATTATTATACATCTATATATGAAATCAACATTTTATTTTACAAATATAATTTTTTTGTCTTAATTAATGAAATATTATTGTTTGCATACTATATTCTAAAATGGCAAATAAAAAAATATAAAAATATTCTCTAACATAAATTATATTAATTATTTGCTAAAGTATCCTATCATAATAAACCTTACAATAAAGAAGCAAATACATTTAAATCAAATATCTATAGTTTGTGAATTCTAACTGTATAAACTCGAAGAAAGAACATATTAATTTTAAATTAGAACATTTAAATCAATTTAATATAATCTATATTAATATTATAAAATATGATTATTAAATACAATTATATTAAATGAATAGAAATTGATTTCGAATTGAAATGGTTTAAAAATAGAAGGATTTATATTTATCATAGGTGACTGACAATTAATTGCATTTCATTTGCTTTATTAATTAAAATGTAAACTCCTATAAAGAAGTTTATAAAAGAAGTATAGTTTTTATTATTTATAAATTAATAAAAAACATAAAACATATGATCTGTGAGTTTTATTTGTTGTCTTAGATGATATAGCTTTAACTCATACGAGCTTAAGATATGTTATATTATGATGTATTCATCTTGAATCTCACAAGATTAACAATATCATTTCTTTGAGAGCTATTTCTTTAGTCTATCCACAGTACTCGAAGCTCTCATAAATTATCTGGCAGTATATTGAGCGTCTACAATTTTTTATCATCTTTTTTATAAAGATTATGTCTTTTTAACATATTTAAACTTACCCTCCCCATATGAAGCATGTCAAGTATCCCAAGAAACCATCATTCTAATGGTTTTATCAGCTTGTTTTTAAATAGCCATAAAGTCAAGATTCATCAGTTTAATGAATCACCTTATATTCTTGATTTTACCTTTAGCACTTCTAATATTTCATGAATGAACTTAAATTATGCTTTCTTTATCTTCTTATTATATATTTGAATTCTCTATTAGAATAAAAAGAACATCATAGACTGCGTTGATTTGACACCTCCCAGATAAGAGATGTTTCAGAGCAAAAAATTATTCTCCATTTAAAAGTGATCATCTCTACATTTAAGTACTCAAAATTGATGGTAACATTCTAGAAAGCCTGCAATAACTACCACCATTAAAAATAATGAGCTTCAATTTAATATTATTTATCAGAAGGTTGTAGATGTAAGTAAATTGTTTACTTCTATTTTTAAGGCAATATCCCTAAATCAGTATGGAATTTTTGAATGGGAATATTCCTAAACACTACACTATATTAAGAGTTCTCTATATTTTATATCATTATTCTTAGGCAATCAAGCCAAATAAGAAGATTTTTGATCCTTTTAACCCACTCACACCTGATTTAGACCAACAATTAATATTTTTCTGTAAAGATGTCTAATCATTTATTTGGTCAATTAACTTTTTTAAATTCATAGTCCATTTTATAATTAATTATTGTTTATCTTACTGAATGACTGGTAGTACACTGTTGTTTGTATTGTTAAAATTCAAATTTTACTAATTTTAACTATTTTATTTTTAGAAATATGATATTTTCTTCCTAGTTATTTAAAAACCAATGAATTACTTGTTTTTTCAATCAATTTCCCGTTATTAAAATGAAAGTTTAAAAATATCCAAGTTTAGTCTTTGGAGTGGTTGATTAAACTTGGCTTATTATTCAGTCTTATCTATGAGGTTTCTATCGTAAATATCCTGATCATTATATTGTTAATTCTTTATGATATAGAAGAATGCAGTATTTTAATTTTGAATTTATACTGCTGTAATTAATTCGAATGTTTAAGAGTATAGTTGTTCCCTTAATATTCTATTGTATGCAATTATATCAAATCAAATTCATAAATATTGAAAACTTTATGCAATCTTTGAATTTTTAGCTTTCCAACTAATCATCCATAATGATCAATTTTGCTATTAATATCCTCAACTAGATGGATGAAATGTGATTTAATTGCTGGTGAATTAATTATGAAAAAAATAGTAGCTGTCATATAAAGGTTGCTATTTTATTGTGACTAAATTTTTTGATACATTTTAATTTGCTTTATTTGTTATTTAAATACTTTAAATTTTTTATTTCATCCATTAATACAGCTATACAATTATAGTAATAACCAAGAATTGAGAAAAGTTAATCTTTTCTTTTCTGTAATTGTTCTTAATTTAAATCTGATCTTTTTATCATATAATATTAATTCATAATAAGTTTTAAAAAACTGTATATTGCCAATCAAATGAAAACTATTACACTTAAAAATTATATTTATTTATTCAACAATTATAATAAATTTATTATTATATTTTACTGCTAAATATATCTATATTTATTAATTTTACTCAAAAAATAGTATGTTTATATCTTAAAAAGCCAATTTGGTTAGCAATTAAGAATAAAAAGCCATAAACAAGAGTGAAACATCAAGGAATTTATTGAGACTTGTTTATAGTGATCGATCAATTGCACTTTAAAAATATAAGCTCCATAGTCTTAAACTGATATTAATTGTTAATTAATTTTCATACCAGATTCACCACATTATTTGTAAGTTAATTAGTTTAGTAAACTCTTTATTGTTTTATATTGTTTTCGATAAATTATTTTAAATGAATAAATTGTAGCATATATACGAACTTATAATAATAAATGATTGAATTATATGCACCATCCAGGTCAATCAGCCATATATTCTTCATTTTATTGTGAATGCTGGAGATGTATTAGTTTTGATTTAAAAAGATAAAATACTTTTACTCTATTAGAATTTACTATGAAGTTTAAACTAAATACTTTGATTTTACTCTAAAAAACAAACAAATATCTTCATCATTATTAAGTTTACAATTTTCTCTAGAAAACACATCTCAGAGATATTCAATTGAATCAGTCCTTTTTACTCAAACTTCTCCAATTGCATTGATCTAAATCTAAGATACAACTAATTCAACAAGAGATAGTTATCTACTATGAATAAACAACTAAATTTGTCAATAATAAACTGTAGCTAGATTGAAAAATATGTAATTTATACCATAAAATTAGTGGAAATTCCTGGTGGCTTATTTTTTATTACTTTTTATAAATATTTATTTAATATTTTTCTTTTATTTTGGTGGCAATGGCATTTTGTAATTGAAATGGTCAAGTCTTATAGTATTCTAAACAGAAAGGTTATCAATTTATCACTGTTTAATGCAGGAAATGGTTAGTCTAATTGAGGAGAGCTCACTTCATTTTGTTATTGTATATCGCTCAGCACTTCAAAACGAAGCTCACAGCGAATCTTTCGAAAGCCACTAGTTTAGTTGTATAATATAGATGCAAGATGTCGTGTACTCAATTAATCCTTAGAATTTGTTGAGAAGTCTATCATAAAAAATTAAAATATGCTAATTACAATATAAATGTGATAAATGTATAAAATACTTCAAGTTAGATCCAATCTGTCCGCAGCAAAGTTAAGAATAAGTCATTGATAATGAAATTATAGATCACTAATTTTTTTTCATTAGAATTTTCATTTATCAACAATTACTAAATTAAACTATAGTTAAACGATAAAATATATACTTTTCAATTAAAGGAGTGGTAAATAAAAATATAAAGATCATAAAAATTGTACTCCAAATAAATTATATTCCATTTTAATTCTCTTAATTCAATGCCAAATCCATAAAATATTCATCTCCCGTCTTCTCTCAAGAAATGAGTTGTTTAAAACTCATCAATTGAATCAATAAATAAAGAGGGAAATTTATCATAAATACTTACAAGATAAAATATTATGTAAAATGCAGCTATATTTAAAATTGCTGGAAGATACATTCATTGTCAACAGATTTTGTCTCGCCATATCAAGAAATGTAGAGCGTTCTCTGAATTACATTATGTGATTTAGTTTGAATTCCGTTCACCCCCATTTTAAAAAGTTGTGGACTGATTGATTGATTTCATTCAGTATTTTTGACTTTAAAAAAAGACAAAATAAATTATCTTATATTTTTCTTGGACATCTATCCAGATTTGTGTACTTGGACACTTAAGTGCTAGAGAATTGAATGTAGTTTTCTAGCTATTCAAAATGTGGTGAGCAATATGACGATAATAAAAAATTGATTATAAGAATTGGCTCCATCATCAAGATAACATTATAATTAATTGCAAATTCGTTATCAATATTATTTCATAAGAATCAATGAACTGAGAAAATTGTGCACGATGTTAGGAAGAAATGGGAATTTGGGTTTCGGGGGTTCAGTGTTTCAACCTGCCTGCTTAAGTTTAAAAGAATTTAAATTCGAGTGTTAGTGCCTCTCTCAAGAAATGAGTTGTTTAAAACTCATCAATTGAATCAATAAATAAAGAGGGAAATTTATCATAAATACTTACAAGATAAAATATTATGTAAAATGCAGCTATATTTAAAATTGCTGGAAGATACATTTATTGTCAACAGATTTTGTCTCGCCATATCAAGAAATGTAGTGCGTTCTCTGAATTATATTATGTGTTTTAGTTTGAATTCCGTTCACCCCCATTTTAAAAAGTTGTGACTGATTGATTGATTTCATTCAGTATTTTTGACTTTAAAAAACACAAAATAAATTTTCTTATATTTTTCTTTGACATCTATTCAGATTTGTGTCCTTAGAGACTTTAGAGCTAGAGAATTGAATGTAGTTTTCTAGCTATTCAAAATGTGGTGAGCAATATGACGATAATAAAAAATTGATTATAAGAATTGGCTCCATCATCAAGATAACATTATAATTAATTGCAAATTCGTTATCAATATTATTTCATAAGAATCAATGAACTGAGAAAATTGTGCACGATGTTAGGAAGAAATGGGAATTTGGGTTTCGGGGGTTCAGTGTTTCAACCTGCCTGCTTAAGTTTAAAAGAATTTAAATTCGAGTGTTAGTGCCTCTCTCTAGAAATGAGTTGTTTAAAACTCATCAATTGAATCAATAAATAAAGAGGGAAATTATCATAAATACTTGCAAGATTAGATATTATGTAAAATGCAGCTATATTTAAAATTGCTGGAAGATATATTCATTGTCAACAGATTTTGTCTCGCCATATCGAGAAATGTAGTGCGTTCTCTGAATTACATTATGTGTTTTAGTTTGAATTCCGTTCACCCCCATTTTAAAAAGTTGTGACTGATTGATTGATTTCATTCAGTATTTTTGACTTTAAAAAAACACAAAATAAATTATTTTATATTTTTCTTGAACATCTATCCAGATTTGTGTCCTTGGACACTTAAGAGCTAGAGAATTGAATGTAGTTTTCTATCTATTCAAAATGTGGTGAGCAATATGACGATGATAAAAAATTGATTATAAGAATTGGCTCCATCATCAAGATAACATTATAATTGCAAATTCGTTATCAATATTATTTCATAAGAATTAATGAACTGAGAAAATTGTGCACGATGTTAGGAAGAAATGGGAATTTGGGTTTCGGGGGTTCAGTGTTTCAACCTGCCTGCTTAAGTTTAAAAGATTTAAATTCGAGTGTTAGTGCCTCTCTCAAGAAATGAGTTGTTTAAAACTCATCAATTGAATCAATAAATAAAGAGGGAAATTTATCATAAATACTCACAAGATAAAATATTATGTAAAATGCAGCTATATTTAAAATTGCTCGAAGATATATTCATTGTCAACAGATTTTGTCTCGGTATATCAAGAAATGTAGAGCGTTCTCTGAATTACATTATGTGATTTAGTTTGAATTCCGTTCACCCCCATTTTAAAAAGTTGTAGACTGGATTGATTGATTTCATTCAGTATTTTTGACTTTAAAAAAAAACACAAAATAAATTATCTTATATTTTTCTTGAACATCTATCCAGATTTCTGTCCTTAGACACTTAAGAGCTAGAGAATTGAATGTAGTTTTCTAGCTATTCAAAATGTGGTGAGCAGCAATATGACGATAATAAAAATTGATTATAAGAATTGGCTCCATCATCAAGATAACATTATATATTGCAAATTCGTTATCAATATTATTTCATAAGAATTAATGAACTGAGAAAATTGTGCACGATGTTAGGAAGAAATGGGAATTTGGGTTTCGGGGGTTCAGTGTTTCAACCTGCCTGCTTAAGTTTAAAAGAATTTAAATTCGAGTGTTAGTGCCTCTCTCAAGAAATGAGTTGTTTAAAACTCATCAATTGAATCAATAAATAAAGAGGGAAATTTATCATAAATACTCACAAGATAAAATATTATGTAAAATGCAGCTATATTTAAAATTGCTCGAAGATATATTCATTGTCAACAGATTTTGTCTCGCCATATCAAGAAATGTAGAGCGTTCTCTGAATTACATTATGTGTTTTAGTTTGAATTCCGTTCACCCCCATTTTAAAAAGTTGTAGACTGATTGAGTGATTTCATTCAATATTTTTGACTTTAAAAAGAAAACACAAAATAAATTATCTTATATTTTTCTTGAACATCTATCCAGATTTGTGTACTTGGACACTTAAGAGCTAGAGAATTGAATGTAGTTTTCTATCTATTCAAAATGTGGTGAGCAATATGACGGACGATAATAAAAATTAATTATAAGAATTGGCTCCATCATCAAGATAACATTACAATTGCAAATTCGTTATCAATATTATTTCATAAGAATTAATGAACTGAGAAAATTGTGCACGATGTTAGGAAGAAATGGGAATTTGGGTTTCGGGGGTTCAGTGTTTCAACCTGCCTGCTTAAGTTTAAAAGAATTTAAATTCGAGTGTTAGTGCCTCTCTCAAGAAATGAGTTGTTTAAAACTCATCAATTGAATCAATAAATAAAGAGGGAAATTTATCATAAATACTCACAAGATAAAATATTATGTAAAATGCAGCTATATTTAAAATTGCTCGAAGATATATTCATTGTCAACAGATTTTGTCTCGGTATATCAAGAAATGTAGAGCGTTCTCTGAATTACATTATGTGTTTTAGTTTGAATTCCGTTCACCCCCATTTTAAAAAGTTGTAGACTGATTGAGTGATTTCATTCAATATTTTTGACTTTAAAAAAACACAAAATAAATTATCTTATATTTTTCTATAACATCTCTTCAAATTTGTATCCTTAGACACTTAAGAGCTAGAGAAATGAATGAAGCTTTCTAGCTATTCAAAAAGTGGTTAGCAATTTGACGCTAATAAAAATTGATTATAAGAATTGGCTCCATCAGCAAGATAACATTAAATTTGCAAAATCGTTTTCAATATTATTTCATGAATTAATGAAGTGAGAAAGTTGTGGACAATGTTAGGAACAAATGGGAATAAGGTTTTCAGGGATTCAGTGTTTCAACCTGCTTTAAAATAAAGAATATAAATTCGAGTGTTAGTATGTGTCTCAAGAAATGAGTTGATTATTCATCAATTGAATCAATAATTAAAGAGGGAAATTTACCATAATAACTTACAAGATAAAACATTATATAAAATGCAGCTATTTTTAAAATTGCTGGAAGATATATTCATTGTCAACAGATTTTGTCTCGCCATATCAAGAAATGTAGAGCGTTCTCTCAATTACATTATGTAATTTAGTTTGAATTCCGTTCACCCCCATTTTAAAAAAGTTGTGGACTGATTGATTGATTTCATTCAGCATTTTTGACTTTAAAAAATACAAAATAATAAATTATCTTATATTTTTCTTGAACATCTATCCAGATTTGTGTACTTGGACACTTAAGAGCTAGAGAATTGAATGTAGTTTTCTAGCTATTCAAAATGTGGTGAGCAATATGACGATAATAAAAAATTGATTATAAGAATTGGCTCCATCATCAAGATAACATTATAATTAATTGCAAATTCGTTATCAATATTATTTCATAAGAATCAATGAACTGAGAAAATTGTGCACGATGTTAGGAAGAAATGGGAATTTGGGTTTCGGGGGTTCAGTGTTTCAACCTGCCTGCTTAAGTTTAAAAGAATTTAAATTCGAGTGTTAGTGCCTGTCTCAAGAAATGAGTTGTTTAAAACTCATCAATTGAATCAATAAATAAAGAGGGAAATTTATCATAAATACTTACAAGATAAAATATTATGTAAAATGCAGCTATATTTAAAATTGCTCGAAGATATATTCATTGTCAACAGATTTTGTCTCGTCATATCAAGAAATGTAGAGCGTTCTCTGAATTACATTATGTGTTTTAGTTTGAATTCCGTTCACCCCCATTTTAAAAAGTTGTAGACTGATTGAGTGATTTCATTCAATATTTTTGACTTTAAAAAGAAAACACAAAATAAATTATCTTATATTTTTCTTGAACATCTATCCAGATTTGTGTACTTGGACACTTAAGAGCTAGAGAATTGAATGTAGTTTTCTATCTATTCAAAATGTGGTGAGCAATATGACGGACGATAATAAAAATTAATTATAAGAATTGGCTCCATCATCAAGATAACATTACAATTGCAAATTCGTTATCAATATTATTTCATAAGAATTAATGAACTGAGAAAGTTGTGCACGATGTTAGGAAGAAATGGGAATTAGCGTTTCGGGTATTCAGTGTTTCAACCTGCCTGCTTATGTTTTAAAAAATTTTAATTCGAGTGTTAGTGCCTGTCTCAAGAAATGAGTTGTTTAAAACTCATCAATTGAATCAATAAATAAAGAGGGAAATTTATCATAAATACTTACAAGATAAAATATTATGTAAAATGCAGCTATATTTAAAACTGCTGGAAGATACATTCATTGTCAACAGATTTTGACTCGCCATATCAAGAAATGTAGTGCGTTCTCTGAATTACATTATGTGTTTTAGTTTGAATTCCGTTCACCCCCATTTTAAAAAGTTGTAGACTGATTGATTGATTTCATTCAGTATTTTTGACTTTAAAAAAACACATAATAAATTATATTATATTTTTCTTGGACATCTATCCAGATTTGTGTACTTGGACACTTAAGTGCTAGAGAATTGAATGTAGTTTTCTAGCTATTCAAAATGTGGTGAGCAGTATGACGATAATAAAAATTAATTATAAGATGGCTCCATCAGCAAGATAACATTATATTTGCAAAT
>ARYC01006039.1:0-25521 GCA_000711775.1 Oxytricha trifallax | reverse complement strand
CCTGTCTCAAAGATACCAGAGATATGAAGGATTGAAGTTTCTTAAAATCATGATAGTTGTAATATTCATAAGTGAAAGTTCCAAAATAATATAATCGAGTGTTAATTAAAAAGAAATCCATAAATTATATTTAGAATTTCTTAAAATCCTTGAAAGTTGTAGGAATCTTATGCTAAAAATATTTGTAAAGTTCAAGTTTTTAATTTATATATGAATTCTATATTAATTTTTAGGAGGCTCTTAGTCTCAGGTCAAAAATATATTTTCAAAAATTATAAACATAAAATATCTAGGTCACCCATCACTAAGATTAATTAGGGGAAGTAGATCTAGCTCAATTATAGAATTTAACCTGTTTCAAAGATACCAGAGATATGAAGGATCGAAGTTTCTTAAAATCATGATAAAATGTAATATTCTTAAGTGAAAAGTCCAAAATAAAATAATCGAGTGTATATTAATTAGAAATCCATAAAAATAACTTAGAATATCTATGAACTCCTGGAAAGTTGTAGCAATCTTTTGCTAAAAATATTTGTAAAGTTCAAGTAATTATTTTATAGATGAATTTTAATAATTATTAATAGGCTCAGGTCCAGGTCAAAAAATATATTTTTAAAAATTAAAATAAAACATCTCGGTCTTCCAGCACTAAGGTCAATTAGAGGACGTAGAGCTCAATTTCAATATTATAATTTTTCCTCTCTCAAAGATTTCAGAGATATGAAAGATTGAAGTTTCTAAAATTCTATGATAAAATGTAAGTAAAATTCTTAAGTGAAAGTTTAAATTAAAATAATCTAGTGTTTGTTAATTATTTAATTATTATAAATGCATAAATAATATATAGCATGTCCTATGAACTCCTTGAAAGTTGTAAGAATCTTATGCTAAAAAGATTTGTAAAGTTCAAGTTCTTAATTTAAAGATTAGTTTTACCATTTTTAAGCTCGGCTCAGGTCTAGGTCAAAAAAATAATTTCAAAAATAATAAAAATAAAACATCTCGGTCTTCCAGCACTAAGGTCAATTAGAGGACGTAGAGCTCAATTTCAATATTATAATTTTTCCTCTCTCAAAGATTTCAGAGATATGAAAGATTGAAGTTTCTAAAATTCTATGATAAAATGTAAGTAAAATTCTTAAGTGAAAGTTTAAATTAAAATAATCTAGTGTTTGTTAATTATTTAATTATTATAAATGCATAAATAATATATAGCATGTCCTATGAACTCCTTGAAAGTTGTAAGAATCTTATGCTAAAAAGATTTGTAAAGTTCAAGTTCTTAATTTAAAGATTAGTTTTACCATTTTTAAGCTCGGCTCAGGTCTAGGTCAAAAAAATAATTTCAAAAATAATAAAAATAAAACATCTCGGTCTTCCAGCACTAAGGTCAATTAGAGGACGTAGAGCTCAATTTCAATATTATAATTTTTCCTCTCTCAAAGATTTCAGAGATATGAAAGATTGAAGTTTCTAAAATTCTATGATAAAATGTAAGTAAAATTCTTAAGTGAAAGTTTAAATTAAAATAATCTAGTGTTTGTTAATTATTTAATTATTATAAATGCATAAATAATATATAGCATGTCCTATGAACTCCTTGAAAGTTGTAAGAATCTTATGCTAAAAAGATTTGTAAAGTTCAAGTTCTTAATTTAAAGATTAGTTTTACCATTTTTAAGCTCGGCTCAGGTCTAGGTCAAAAAAATAATTTCAAAAATAATAAAAATAAAACATCTCGGTCTTCCAGCACTAAGGTCAATTAGAGGACGTAGAGCTCAATTTCAATATTATAATTTTTCCTCTCTCAAAGATTTCAGAGATATGAAAGATTGAAGTTTCTAAAATTCTATGATAAAATGTAAGTAAAATTCTTAAGTGAAAGTTTAAATTAAAATAATCTAGTGTTAGTTATTTATTTAATTATTAGAAATGCATAAATTATATATAGCATGTCCTATGAACTCCTTGAAAGTTGTAAGAATCTTCTGCTAAAAAGATTTGTAAAGTTCAAGTTTCTTAATTTTAAAGATTAGTTTTACCATTTTTAAGCTCGGCTCAGGTCTAGGTCAAAAAAATAATTTCAAAAATAATAAAAATAAAACATCTCGGTCTTCCAGCACTAAGGTCAATTAGAGGACGTAGAGCTCAATTTCAATATTATAATTTTTCCTCTCTCAAAGATTTCAGAGATATGAAAGATTGAAGTTTCTAAAATTCTATGATAAAATGTAAGTAAAATTCTTAAGTGAAAGTTTAAATTAAAATAATCTAGTGTTTGTTAATTATTTAATTATTATAAATGCATAAATAATATATAGCATGTCCTATGAACTCCTTGAAAGTTGTAAGAATCTTATGCTAAAAAGATTTGTAAAGTTCAAGTTCTTAATTTAAAGATTAGTTTTACCATTTTTAAGCTCGGCTCAGGTCTAGGTCAAAAAAATAATTTCAAAAATAATAAAAATAAAACATCTCGGTCTTCCAGCACTAAGGTCAATTAGAGGACGTAGAGCTCAATTTCAATATTATAATTTTTCCTCTCTCAAAGATTTCAGAGATATGAAAGATTGAAGTTTGTAAAATTCTATGATAAAATGTAAGTAAAATTCTTAAGTGAAAGTTTATATTAAAATAATCTAGTGTTTGTTAATTATTTAATTATTATAAATGCATAAATTATATTTAGCATGTCCTATGAGCTCCTTGAAAGTTGTAAGAATCTTATGCTAAAAAGATTTGTAAAGTTCAAGTTTTTAATTTTAAGATTAGTTTTACCATTTTTAAGCTCGGCTCAGGTCTAGGTCAAAAATATAATTTCAAAAATAATTAAAATAAAATATCTCGGTCTTCCAGCACTAAGGTTAATTAGAGGACGTAGAGCTCAATTTCAATATTATAATTTTTTCTGTCTCAAAGATTCCAGAGATATGAAAGATTGAAGTTTCTAAAATTCTATGATGAAATGTAAGTAAAATTCTTAAGTGAAAGTTTAAATTAAAATAATCTAGTGTTTGTTAATTATTTATTTATTATAAATGCATAAATTATATATAGCATGTCCTATGAACTCCTTGAAAGTTGTAAGAATCTTCTGCTAAAAAGATTTGTAAAGTTCAAGTTCTTAATTTAAAGATTAGTTTTACCATTTTTAAGCTCGGCTCAGGTCTAGGTCAAAAATATAATTTCAAAAATAATTAAAATAAAATATCTCGGTCTTCCAGCACTAAGGTTAATTAGAGGACGTAGAGCTCAATTTCAATATTATAATTTTTTCTGTCTCAAAGATTTCAGAGATATGAAAGATTGAAGTTTCTAAAATTCTATGATGAAATGTAAGTAAAATTCTTAAGTGAAAGTTTAAATTAAAATAATCTAGTGTTTGTTATTTATTTAATTATTATAAATGCATAAATTATATATAGCATGTCCTATGAACTCCTTGAAAGTTGTAAGAATCTTCTGCTAAAAAGATTTGTAAAGTTCAAGTTCTTAATTTAAAGATTAGTTTTACCATTTTTAAGCTCGGCTCAGGTCTAGGTCAAAAATATAATTTCAAAAATAATTAAAATAAAATATCTCGGTCTTCCAGCACTAAGGTTAATTAGAGGACGTAGAGCTCAATTTCAATATTATAATTTTTTCTGTCTCAAAGATTTCAGAGATATGAAAGATTGAAGTTTCTAAAATTCTATGATAAAATGTAAGTAAAATTCTTAAGTGAAAGTTTAAATTAAAATAATCTAGTGTTTGTTAATTATTTAATTATTATAAATGCATAAATGATATATAGCATGTCCTATGAACTCCTTGAAAGTTGTAAGAATCTTATGCTAAAAAGATTTGTAAGTTCAAGTTCTTAATTTAAAGATTAGTTTTACCATTTTTAAGCTCGGCTCAGGTCTAGGTCAAAAAAATAATTTCAAAAATAATAAAAATAAAACATCTCGGTCTTCCAGCACTAAGGTCAATTAGAGGACGTAGAGCTCAATTTCAATATTATAATTTTTCCTCTCTCAAAGATTTCAGAGATATGAAAGATTGAAGTTTCTAAAATTCTATGATAAAATGTAAGTAAAATTCTTAAGTGAAAGTTTAAATTAAAATAATCTAGTGTTTGTTATTTATTTAATTATTATAAATGCATAAATTATATATAGCATGTCCTATGAACTCCTTGAAAGTTGTAAGAATCTTATGCTAAAAAGATTTGTAAAGTTCAAGTTTTTAATTTTAAGATTAGTTTTACCATTTTTAAGCTCGGCTCAGGTCTAGGTCAAAAATATATTTTCAAAAATAATAAAAATAAAACATCTCGGTCTTCCTGCACTAAGGTCAATTAGAGGACGTAGAGCTCAATTTCAATATTATAATTTTTCCTCTCTCAAAGATTTCAGAGATATGAAAGATTGAAGTTTGTAAAATTCTATGATAAAATGTAAGTAAAATTCTTAAGTGAAAGTTTATATTAAAATAATCTAGTGTTTGTTAATTATTTAATTATTATAAATGCATAAATTATATTTAGCATGTCCTATGAGCTCCTTGAAAGTTGTAAGAATCTTATGCTAAAAAGATTTGTAAAGTTCAAGTTTGTAATTTTAAGATTAGTTTTACCATTTTTAAGCTCGGCTCAGGTCTAGGTCAAAAATATATTTTCAAAAATAATTAAAATAAAATATCTCGGTCTTCCTGCACTAAGGTTAATTAGAGGACGTAGAGCTCAATTTCAATATTATAATTTTTTCTGTCTCAAAGATTCCAGAGATATGAAAGATTGAAGTTTGTAAAATTCTATGATAAAATGTAAGTAAAATTCTTAAGTGAAAGTTTATATTAAAATAATCTAGTGTTTGTTAATTATTTAATTATTATAAATGCATAAATTATATTTAGCATGTCCTATGAGCTCCTTGAAAGTTGTAAGAATCTTATGCTAAAAAGATTTGTAAAGTTCAAGTTCTTAATTTAAAGATTAGTTTTACCATTTTTAAGCTCGGCTCAGGTCTAGGTCAAAAATATATTTTCAAAAATAATTAAAATAAAATATCTCGGTCTTCCTGCACTAAGGTTAATTAGAGGACGTAGAGCTCAATTTCAATATTATAATTTTTTCTGTCTCAAAGATTCCAGAGATATGAAAGATTGAAGTTTGTAAAATTCTATGATAAAATGTAAGTAAAATTCTTAAGTGAAAGTTTATATTAAAATAATCTAGTGTTTGTTAATTATTTAATTATTATAAATGCATAAATTATATTTAGCATGTCCTATGAGCTCCTTGAAAGTTGTAAGAATCTTATGCTAAAAAGATTTGTAAAGTTCAAGTTTTTAATTTTAAGATTAGTTTTACCATTTTTAGGTGGGCCTGGTCTAGGTCAAAATTATATTTTCAAAAATAATAAAATAAAATATCTCGGTCTTCCAGCACTATGGTTAATTAGGGGACGTAGAGCTCAATTTCAATATTATAGTTTTTTCTGTCTCAAAGATTCTAGAGATATGAAGGATTGAAGTTTCTAAAATTCTATGATAAAATGTAAGTAAAATTCTTAAGTGAAAGTTTAAATTAAAATAATCTAGTGTTTGTTAATTATTTAATTATTATAAATGCATAAATAATATATAGCATGTCCTATGAACTCCTTGAAAGTTGTAAGAATCTTATGCTAAAAAGATTTGTAAAGTTCAAGTTCTTAATTTAAAGATTAGTTTTACCATTTTTAAGCTCGGCTCAGGTCTAGGTCAAAAATATAATTTCAAAAATAATTAAAATAAAATATCTCGGTCTTCCAGCACTAAGGTTAATTAGAGGACGTAGAGCTCAATTTCAATATTATAATTTTTTCTGTCTCAAAGATTCCAGAGATATGAAAGATTGAAGTTTCTAAAATTCTATGATAAAATGTAAGTAAAATTCTTAAGTGAAAGTTTAAATTAAAATAATCTAGTGTTTGTTATTTATTTAATTATTATAAATGCATAAATTATATATAGCATGTCCTATGAACTCCTTGAAAGTTGTAAGAATCTTCTGCTAAAAAGATTTGTAAAGTTTATGTTCTTAATTTAAAGATTAGTTTTACCATTTTTAAGAGGTTCGGGTTTTGAGCAAAAATATATTTTCAAAAATATTAAAAATAAAATTTCTCGGTCTACCAGAACTAAGGTCAATTAGGGGAGGTAGAGCTCAATTTCAATATTTTACTTTTTCCTGTCTCAAAGATACCAGAGATATGGAATAATAATGTTTCTAAAAATCTTTGATAAAATGTAAGTAAAATTCGCAAGTGAAAGTTTAAATTAAAATAATCAAGTGTTAATTAATTATAAGAAATGCATAAATTATATTAAGCATGTCCTCTGAATTCCTTAAAAGTTGTTGGAATCTTATGCTAAAAACATTTGTAAAGTTTTACAAGTTCTTAATTTAAAGATTAGTTTTACCATTTTTAAGCTCGGCTCAGGTCTAGGTCAAAAAAATAATTTCAAAAATAATAAAAATAAAACATCTCGGTCTTCCAGCACTAAGGTCAATTAGAGGACGTAGAGCTCAATTTCAATATTATAATTTTTCCTCTCTCAAAGATTTCAGAGATATGAAAGATTGAAGTTTCTAAAATTCTATGATAAAATGTAAGTAAAATTCTTAAGTGAAAGTTTAAATTAAAATAATCTAGTGTTAGTTATTTATTTAATTATTAGAAATGCATAAATTATATATAGCATGTCCTATGAACTCCTTGAAAGTTGTAAGAATCTTATGCTAAAAAGATTTGTAAAGTTCAAGTTTGTAATTTTAAGATTAGTTTTACCATTTTTAAGCTCGGCTCAGGTCTAGGTCAAAAATATATTTTCAAAAATAATAAAAATAAAACATCTCGGTCTACCTGCACTAAGATCAATTAGAGGACGTAGAGCTCAATTTCAATATTATAATTTTTCCTCTCTCAAAGATTCCAGAGATATGAAAGATTGAAGTTTGTAAAATTCTATGATAAAATGTAAGTAAAATTCTTAAGTGAAAGTTTATATTAAAATAATCTAGTGTTTGTTAATTATTTAATTATTAGAAATGCATAAATTATATTTAGCATGTCCTATGAGCTCCTTGAAAGTTGTAAGAATCTTATGCTAAAAAGATTTGTAAAGTTCAAGTTTGTAATTTTAAGATGAATTTTACCATTTTAAGCTCGGCTCAGGTCTAGGTCAAAAATATAATTTCAAAAATAATTAAAATAAAATATCTCGGTCTTCCAGCACTAAGGTTAATTAGAGGACGTAGAGCTCAATTTCAATATTATAATTTTTTCTGTCTCAAAGATTCCAGAGATATGAAAGATTGAAGTTTCTAAAATTCTATGATGAAATGTAAGTAAAATTCTTAAGTGAAAGTTTAAATTAAAATAATCTAGTGTTAGTTAATTATTTATTTATTAGAAATGCATAAATTATATATAGCATGTCCTATGAACTCCTTGAAAGTTGTAAGAATCTTCTGCTAAAAAGATTTGTAAAGTTCAAGTTCTTAATTTAAGATTAGTTTTACCATTTTTAAGCTCGGCTCAGGTCTAGGTCAAAAATATAATTTCAAAAATAATTAAAATAAAATATCTCGGTCTTCCAGCACTAAGGTTAATTAGAGGACGTAGAGCTCAATTTCAATATTATAATTTTTTCTGTCTCAAAGATTCCAGAGATATGAAAGATTGAAGTTTCTAAAATTCTATGATAAAATGTAAGTAAAATTCTTAAGTGAAAGTTTAAATTAAAATAATCTAGTGTTTGTTAATTATTTAATTATTATAAATGCATAAATAATATATAGCATGTCCTATGAACTCCTTGAAAGTTGTAAGAATCTTATGCTAAAAAGATTTGTAAAGTTCAAGTTCTTAATTTAAAGATTAGTTTTACCATTTTTAAGCTCGGCTCAGGTCTAGGTCAAAAAAATAATTTCAAAAATAATAAAAATAAAACATCTCGGTCTTCCAGCACTAAGGTCAATTAGAGGACGTAGAGCTCAATTTCAATATTATAATTTTTCCTCTCTCAAAGATTTCAGAGATATGAAAGATTGAAGTTTCTAAAATTCTATGATAAAATGTAAGTAAAATTCTTAAGTGAAAGTTTAAATTAAAATAATCTAGTGTTTGTTAATTATTTAATTATTATAAATGCATAAATAATATATAGCATGTCCTATGAACTCCTTGAAAGTTGTAAGAATCTTATGCTAAAAAGATTTGTAAAGTTCAAGTTCTTAATTTAAAGATTAGTTTTACCATTTTTAAGCTCGGCTCAGGTCTAGGTCAAAAATATAATTTCAAAAATAATTAAAATAAAATATCTCGGTCTTCCAGCACTAAGGTTAATTAGAGGACGTAGAGCTCAATTTCAATATTATAATTTTTTCTGTCTCAAAGATTCCAGAGATATGAAAGATTGAAGTTTCTAAAATTCTATGATGAAATGTAAGTAAAATTCTTAAGTGAAAGTTTAAATTAAAATAATCTAGTGTTAGTTATTTATTTAATTATTAGAAATGCATAAATTATATATAGCATGTCCTATGAACTCCTTGAAAGTTGTAAGAATCTTCTGCTAAAAAGATTTGTAAAGTTCAAGTTCTTAATTTAAAGATTAGTTTTACCATTTTTAAGCTCGGCTCAGGTCTAGGTCAAAAATATAATTTCAAAAATAATTAAAATAAAATATCTCGGTCTTCCAGCACTAAGGTTAATTAGAGGACGTAGAGCTCAATTTCAATATTATAATTTTTTCTGTCTCAAAGATTCCAGAGATATGAAAGATTGAAGTTTCTAAAATTCTATGATAAAATGTAAGTAAAATTCTTAAGTGAAAGTTTAAATTAAAATAATCTAGTGTTAGTTATTTATTTAATTATTAGAAATGCATAAATTATATTAGCATGTCCTATGAACTCCTTGAAAGTTGTAAGAATCTTATGCTAAAAAGATTTGTAAAGTTCAAGTTTGTAATTTTAAGATTAGTTTTACCATTTTTAAGCTCGGCTCAGGTCTAGGTCAAAAATATATTTTCAAAAATAATAAAAATAAAACATCTCGGTCTACCTGCACTAAGATCAATTAGAGGACGTAGAGCTCAATTTCAATATTATAATTTTTCCTCTCTCAAAGATTCCAGAGATATGAAAGATTGAAGTTTGTAAAATTCTATGATAAAATGTAAGTAAAATTCTTAAGTGAAAGTTTATATTAAAATAATCTAGTGTTTGTTAATTATTTAATTATTAGAAATGCATAAATTATATTTAGCATGTCCTATGAGCTCCTTGAAAGTTGTAAGAATCTTATGCTAAAAAGATTTGTAAAGTTCAAGTTTGTAATTTTAAGATGAATTTTACCATTTAAAAGAGACTCACTCAGGTCTGTGTCAATAATATATTTTCATAAATAATATAAAATAAAATATCTCGGTCTTCCAGCACTAAGGTTAATTAGAGGACGTAGAGCTCAATTTCAATATTATAATTTTTTCTGTCTCAAAGATTTCAGAGATATGAAAGATTGAAGTTTCTAAAATTCTATGATAAAATGTAAGTAAAATTCTTAAGTGAAAGTTTAAATTAAAATAATCTAGTGTTTGTTAATTATTTAATTATTATAAATGCATAAATAATATATAGCATGTCCTATGAACTCCTTGAAAGTTGTAAGAATCTTATGCTAAAAAGATTTGTAAAGTTCAAGTTCTTAATTAAAGATTAGTTTTACCATTTTTAAGCTCGGCTCAGGTCTAGGTCAAAAAAATAATTTCAAAAATAATAAAAATAAAACATCTCGGTCTTCCAGCACTAAGGTCAATTAGAGGACGTAGAGCTCAATTTCAATATTATAATTTTTCCTCTCTCAAAGATTTCAGAGATATGAAAGATTGAAGTTTCTAAAATTCTATGATAAAATGTAAGTAAAATTCTTAAGTGAAAGTTTAAATTAAAATAATCTAGTGTTTGTTATTTATTTAATTATTATAAATGCATAAATTATATATAGCATGTCCTATGAACTCCTTGAAAGTTGTAAGAATCTTCTGCTAAAAAGATTTGTAAAGTTCAAGTTCTTAATTTAAAGATTAGTTTTACCATTTTTAAGCTCGGCTCAGGTCTAGGTCAAAAAAATAATTTCAAAAATAATAAAAATAAAACATCTCGGTCTTCCAGCACTAAGGTCAATTAGAGGACGTAGAGCTCAATTTCAATATTATAATTTTTCCTCTCTCAAAGATTTCAGAGATATGAAAGATTGAAGTTTCTAAAATTCTATGATAAAATGTAAGTAAAATTCTTAAGTGAAAGTTTAAATTAAAATAATCTAGTGTTTGTTATTTATTTAATTATTATAAATGCATAAATTATATATAGCATGTCCTATGAACTCCTTGAAAGTTGTAAGAATCTTCTGCTAAAAAGATTTGTAAAGTTCAAGTTCTTAATTTAAAGATTAGTTTTACCATTTTTAAGCTCGGCTCAGGTCTAGGTCAAAAAAATAATTTCAAAAATAATAAAAATAAAACATCTCGGTCTTCCAGCACTAAGGTCAATTAGAGGACGTAGAGCTCAATTTCAATATTATAATTTTTCCTCTCTCAAAGATTTCAGAGATATGAAAGATTGAAGTTTCTAAAATTCTATGATAAAATGTAAGTAAAATTCTTAAGTGAAAGTTTAAATTAAAATAATCTAGTGTTTGTTAATTATTTACTTATTATAAAGCATAAATGATATATAGCATGTCCTATGAACTCCTTGAAAGTTGTAAGAATCTTATGCTAAAAAGATTTGTAAAGTTCAAGTTTTTAATTTTAAGATTAGTTTTACCATTTTTAAGCTCGGCTCAGGTCTAGGTCAAAAATATATTTTCAAAAATAATAAAAATAAAACATCTCGGTCTTCCTGCACTAAGGTCAATTAGAGGACGTAGAGCTCAATTTCAATATTATAATTTTTCCTCTCTCAAAGATTTCAGAGATATGAAAGATTGAAGTTTGTAAAATTCTATGATAAAATGTAAGTAAAATTCTTAAGTGAAAGTTTATATTAAAATAATCTAGTGTTTGTTAATTATTTAATTATTATAAATGCATAAATTATATTTAGCATGTCCTATGAGCTCCTTGAAAGTTGTAAGAATCTTATGCTAAAAAGATTTGTAAAGTTCAAGTTTTTAATTTTAAGATTAGTTTTACCATTTTTAAGCTCGGCTCAGGTCTAGGTCAAAAATATAATTTCAAAAATAATTAAAATAAAATATCTCGGTCTTCCAGCACTAAGGTTAATTAGAGGACGTAGAGCTCAATTTCAATATTATAATTTTTTCTGTCTCAAAGATTTCAGAGATATGAAAGATTGAAGTTTCTAAAATTCTATGATAAAATGTAAGTAAAATTCTTAAGTGAAAGTTTAAATTAAAATAATCTAGTGTTTGTTAATTATTTAATTATTATAAATGCATAAATAATATATAGCATGTCCTATGAACTCCTTGAAAGTTGTAAGAATCTTATGCTAAAAAGATTTGTAAAGTTCAAGTTCTTAATTTAAAGATTAGTTTTACCATTTTTAAGCTCGGCTCAGGTCTAGGTCAAAAATATAATTTCAAAAATAATTAAAATAAAATATCTCGGTCTTCCAGCACTAAGGTTAATTAGAGGACGTAGAGCTCAATTTCAATATTATAATTTTTTCTGTCTCAAAGATTTCAGAGATATGAAAGATTGAAGTTTCTAAATTCTATGATAAAATGTAAGTAAAATTCTTAAGTGAAAGTTTAAATTAAAATAATCTAGTGTTTGTTAATTATTTAATTATTATAAATGCATAAATAATATATAGCATGTCCTATGAACTCCTTGAAAGTTGTAAGAATCTTATGCTAAAAAGATTTGTAAAGTTCAAGTTCTTAATTTAAAGATTAGTTTTACCATTTTTAAGCTCGGCTCAGGTCTAGGTCAAAAATATAATTTCAAAAATAATTAAAATAAAATATCTCGGTCTTCCAGCACTAAGGTTAATTAGAGGACGTAGAGCTCAATTTCAATATTATAATTTTTTCTGTCTCAAAGATTTCAGAGATATGAAAGATTGAAGTTTCTAAAATTCTATGATAAAATGTAAGTAAAATTCTTAAGTGAAAGTTTAAATTAAAATAATCTAGTGTTTGTTAATTATTTAATTATTATAAATGCATAAATAATATATAGCATGTCCTATGAACTCCTTGAAAGTTGTAAGAATCTTATGCTAAAATATTTGTAAAGTTCAAGTTCTTAATTTAAAGATTTATTTTACCATTTTTTAGGTGGGCCTGGTCTAGGTCAAAATAATATTTTCAAAAATAATAAAATAAAATATCTCGGTCTTCCAGCACTATGGTCAATTAGGGGACGTAGAGCTCAATTTCAATATTATAGTTTTTCCTGTCTCAAAGATTTTAGAGATATGAAGGATTGAAGTTTCTAAAATTCTATGATAAAATGTAAGTAAAATTCTTAAGTGAAAGTTTAAATTAAAATAATCTAGTGTTTGTTAATTATTTAATTATTATAAATGCATAAATAATATATAGCATGTCCTATGAACTCCTTGAAAGTTGTAAGAATCTTATGCTAAAAAGATTTGTAAAGTTCAGTTTTTAATTTTAAGATTAGTTTTACCATTTTTAAGCTCGGCTCAGGTCTAGGTCAAAAATATATTTTCAAAAATAATAAAAATAAAACATCTCGGTCTTCCTGCACTAAGGTCAATTAGAGGACGTAGAGCTCAATTTCAATATTATAATTTTTCCTCTCTCAAAGATTTCAGAGATATGAAAGATTGAAGTTTGTAAAATTCTATGATAAAATGTAAGTAAAATTCTTAAGTGAAAGTTTATATTAAAATAATCTAGTGTTTGTTAATTATTTAATTATTATAAATGCATAAATTATATTTAGCATGTCCTATGAGCTCCTTGAAAGTTGTAAGAATCTTATGCTAAAAAGATTTGTAAAGTTCAAGTTTTTAATTTAAAGATTAGTTTTACCATTTTAAAGCTCGGTCAGGTCTAGGGCAGGAATTTATTTTCAAAAATAATTAAAATATATTCTTGGTCCCCCAGCACTAAGTCAATTAATTTAAAGAGATCTCAATTATAATATAAAAAAATGGCATCACCCATAGATACCTGAGATATGAAGGATCGACGTTTCTAAAAATCATAGTAAATTATTAAAATGAAGATTGAAATATAATTCTCAAGTATGAAATTATGAGAATTTTTTTAATTATATTTAATAACTCATAAAAGCTCCTTGCAAGTTATATGTATCTTACGCTCATAATAGTTGGAAAGTTCATGTTATTTATTTAAAGATAAATTTAACCAATTTTAATGAAGGTCAAGTCGATGGCAGAAATTTATTTTCAAAAATAATTAAAATATATTCTTGGTCACCCAGCACTTAAGTCAATTAGAGGACGTAGAGCTCAATTTCAATATTATAATTTTTTCTGTCTCAAAGATTCCAGAGATATGAAAGATTGAAGTTTCTAAAATTCTATGATGAAATGTAAGTAAAATTCTTAAGTGAAAGTTTAAATTAAAATAATCTAGTGTTAGTTATTTATTTAATTATTAGAAATGCATAAATTATATATAGCATGTCCTATGAACTCCTTGAAAGTTGTAAGAATCTTATGCTAAAAAGATTTGTAAAGTTCAAGTTTGTAATTTTAAGATTAGTTTTACCATTTTTAAGCTCGGCTCAGGTCTAGGTCAAAAATATATTTTCAAAAATAATAAAAATAAAACATCTCGGTCTACCTGCACTAAGATCAATTAGAGGACGTAGAGCTCAATTTCAATATTATAATTTTTCCTCTCTCAAAGATTCCAGAGATATGAAAGATTGAAGTTTGTAAAATTCTATGATAAAATGTAAGTAAAATTCTTAAGTGAAAGTTTATATTAAAATAATCTAGTGTTTGTTAATTATTTAATTATTAGAAATGCATAAATTATATTTAGCATGTCCTATGAGCTCCTTGAAAGTTGTAAGAATCTTATGCTAAAAAGATTTGTAAAGTTCAAGTTTGTAATTTTAAGATTAGTTTTACCATTTTTAAGCTCGGCTCAGGTCTAGGTCAAAAAAATAATTTCAAAAATAATAAAAATAAAACATCTCGGTCTTCCAGCACTAAGGTCAATTAGAGGACGTAGAGCTCAATTTCAATATTATAATTTTTCCTCTCTCAAAGATTTCAGAGATATGAAAGATTGAAGTTTCTAAAATTCTATGATAAAATGTAAGTAAAATTCTTAAGTGAAAGTTTAAATTAAAATAATCTAGTGTTTGTTAATTATTTAATTATTATAAATGCATAAATAATATATAGCATGTCCTATGAACTCCTTGAAAGTTGTAAGAATCTTATGCTAAAAAGATTTGTAAAGTTCAAAGTTCTTAATTTAAAGATTAGTTTTACCATTTTTAAGCTCGGCTCAGGTCTAGGTCAAAAAAATAATTTCAAAAATAATAAAAATAAAACATCTCGGTCTTCCAGCACTAAGGTCAATTAGAGGACGTAGAGCTCAATTTCAATATTATAATTTTTCCTCTCTCAAAGATTTCAGAGATATGAAAGATTGAAGTTTCTAAAATTCTATGATAAAATGTAAGTAAAATTCTTAAGTGAAAGTTTAAATTAAAATAATCTAGTGTTTGTTAATTATTTAATTATTATAAATGCATAAATAATATATAGCATGTCCTATGAACTCCTTGAAAGTTGTAAGAATCTTATGCTAAAAAGATTTGTAAAGTTCAAGTTTTTAATTAAGATTAGTTTTACCATTTTTAAGCTCGGCTCAGGTCTAGGTCAAAAATATATTTTCAAAAATAATTAAAATAAAATATCTCGGTCTTCCTGCACTAAGGTTAATTAGAGGACGTAGAGCTCAATTTCAATATTATAATTTTTTCTGTCTCAAAGATTCCAGAGATATGAAAGATTGAAGTTTGTAAAATTCTATGATAAAATGTAAGTAAAATTCTTAAGTGAAAGTTTATATTAAAATAATCTAGTGTTTGTTAATTATTTAATTATTATAAATGCATAAATTATATTTAGCATGTCCTATGAGCTCCTTGAAAGTTGTAAGAATCTTATGCTAAAAAGATTTGTAAAGTTCAAGTTCTTAATTTAAAGATTAGTTTTACCATTTTTAAGTTCGGCTCAGGTCTAGGTCAAAAATATAATTTCAAAAATAATTAAAATAAATTATCTCGCTTCACACTAAGGTTAATTAGCTGACGTTGAGGTCAACAAATAAATTTTTTCGCTCAAAATCCAGAGATTTGAAAGATGAGGTTTCAAAATTCTATGATAAAATGTAAGTAAAATTCTTAAGTGAAAGTTTAAGTTAAATAATCTAGTGTTTGTTAATTATTTAATTATTATAAATGCATAATTAATTATAGCATGTCCTATGAACTCCTTGAAAGTTGTAAGAATCTTATGCTAAAAAGATTTGTAAAGTTCAAGTTTGTAATTTTAAGATTAGTTTTACCATTTTTAAGCTCGGCTCAGGTCTAGGTCAAAAATATATTTTCAAAAATAATAAAAATAAAACATCTCGGTCTACCTGCACTAAGATCAATTAGAGGACGTAGAGCTCAATTTCAATATTATAATTTTTCCTCTCTCAAAGATTCCAGAGATATGAAAGATTGAAGTTTGTAAAATTCTATGATAAAATGTAAGTAAAATTCTTAAGTGAAAGTTTATATTAAAATAATCTAGTGTTTGTTAATTATTTAATTATTAGAAATGCATAAATTATATTTAGCATGTCCTATGAGCTCCTTGAAAGTTGTAAGAATCTTATGCTAAAAAGATTTGTAAAGTTCAAGTTCGTAATTTAAAGATTAGTTTTACCATTTTTAAGCTCGGCTCAGGTCTAGGTCAAAAAAATAATTTCAAAAATAATAAAAATAAAACATCTCGGTCTTCCAGCACTAAGGTCAATTAGAGGACGTAGAGCTCAATTTCAATATTATAATTTTTCCTCTCTCAAAGATTTCAGAGATATGAAAGATTGAAGTTTCTAAAATTCTATGATAAAATGTAAGTAAAATTCTTAAGTGAAAGTTTAAATTAAAATAATCTAGTGTTTGTTAATTATTTAATTATTATAAATGCATAAATAATATATAGCATGTCCTATGAACTCCTTGAAAGTTGTAAGAATCTTATGCTAAAAAGATTTGTAAAGTTCAAGTTCTTAATTTAAAGATTAGTTTTACCATTTTTAAGCTCGGCTCAGGTCTAGGTCAAAAAAATAATTTCAAAAATAATAAAAATAAAACATCTCGGTCTTCCAGCACTAAGGTCAATTAGAGGACGTAGAGCTCAATTTCAATATTATAATTTTTCCTCTCTCAAAGATTTCAGAGATATGAAAGATTGAAGTTTCTAAAATTCTATGATAAAATGTAAGTAAAATTCTTAAGTGAAAGTTTAAATTAAAATAATCTAGTGTTTGTTAATTATTTAATTATTATAAATGCATAAATAATATATAGCATGTCCTATGAACTCCTTGAAAGTTGTAAGAATCTTATGCTAAAAAGATTTGTAAAGTTCAAGTTCTTAATTTAAAGATTAGTTTTACCATTTTTAAGCTCGGCTCAGGTCTAGGTCAAAAAAATAATTTCAAAAATAATAAAAATAAAACATCTCGGTCTTCCAGCACTAAGGTCAATTAGAGGACGTAGAGCTCAATTTCAATATTATAATTTTTCCTCTCTCAAAGATTTCAGAGATATGAAAGATTGAAGTTTCTAAAATTCTATGATAAAATGTAAGTAAAATTCTTAAGTGAAAGTTTAAATTAAAATAATCTAGTGTTTGTTAATTATTTAATTATTATAAATGCATAAATAATATATAGCATGTCCTATGAACTCCTTGAAAGTTGTAAGAATCTTATGCTAAAAAGATTTGTAAAGTTCAAGTTCTTAATTTAAAGATTAGTTTTACCATTTTTAAGCTCGGCTCAGGTCTAGGTCAAAAAAATAATTTCAAAAATAATAAAAATAAAACATCTCGGTCTTCCAGCACTAAGGTCAATTAGAGGACGTAGAGCTCAATTTCAATATTATAATTTTTCCTCTCTCAAAGATTTCAGAGATATGAAAGATTGAAGTTTCTAAAATTCTATGATAAAATGTAAGTAAAATTCTTAAGTGAAAGTTTAAATTAAAATAATCTAGTGTTTGTTAATTATTTAATTATTATAAATGCATAAATAATATATAGCATGTCCTATGAACTCCTTGAAAGTTGTAAGAATCTTATGCTAAAAAGATTTGTAAAGTTCAAGTTCTTAATTTAAAGATTAGTTTTACCATTTTTAAGCTCGGCTCAGGTCTAGGTCAAAAAAATAATTTCAAAAATAATAAAAATAAAACATCTCGGTCTTCCAGCACTAAGGTCAATTAGAGGACGTAGAGCTCAATTTCAATATTATAATTTTTCCTCTCTCAAAGATTTCAGAGATATGAAAGATTGAAGTTTCTAAAATTCTATGATAAAATGTAAGTAAAATTCTTAAGTGAAAGTTTAAATTAAAATAATCTAGTGTTAGTTATTTATTTAATTATTAGAAATGCATAAATTATATATAGCATGTCCTATGAACTCCTTGAAAGTTGTAAGAATCTTCTGCTAAAAAGATTTGTAAAGTTCAAGTTCTTAATTTAAAGATTAGTTTTACCATTTTTAAGCTCGGCTCAGGTCTAGGTCAAAAAAATAATTTCAAAAATAATAAAAATAAAACATCTCGGTCTTCCAGCACTAAGGTCAATTAGAGGACGTAGAGCTCAATTTCAATATTATAATTTTTCCTCTCTCAAAGATTTCAGAGATATGAAAGATTGAAGTTTCTAAAATTCTATGATAAAATGTAAGTAAAATTCTTAAGTGAAAGTTTAAATTAAAATAATCTAGTGTTTGTTAATTATTTAATTATTATAAATGCATAAATAATATATAGCATGTCCTATGAACTCCTTGAAAGTTGTAAGAATCTTATGCTAAAAAGATTTGTAAAGTTCAAGTTTGTAATTTTAAGATTAGTTTTACCATTTTTAAGCTCGGCTCAGGTCTAGGTCAAAAATATATTTTCAAAAATAATAAAAATAAAACATCTCGGTCTACCTGCACTAAGATCAATTAGAGGACGTAGAGCTCAATTTCAATATTATAATTTTTCCTCTCTCAAAGATTCCAGAGATATGAAAGATTGAAGTTTGTAAAATTCTATGATAAAATGTAAGTAAAATTCTTAAGTGAAAGTTTATATTAAAATAATCTAGTGTTTGTTAATTATTTAATTATTAGAAATGCATAAATTATATTTAGCATGTCCTATGAGCTCCTTGAAAGTTGTAAGAATCTTATGCTAAAAAGATTTTGTAAAGTTCAAGTTTGTAATTTTAAGATGAATTTTACCATTTTTAAGCTCGGCTCAGGTCTAGGTCAAAAATATATTTTCAAAAATAATAAAAATAAAACATCTCGGTCTACCTGCACTAAGATCAATTAGAGGACGTAGAGCTCAATTTCAATATTATAATTTTTCCTCTCTCAAAGATTCCAGAGATATGAAAGATTGAAGTTTGTAAAATTCTATGATAAAATGTAAGTAAAATTCTTAAGTGAAAGTTTATATTAAAATAATCTAGTGTTTGTTAATTATTTAATTATTAGAAATGCATAAATTATATTTAGCATGTCCTATGAGCTCCTTGAAAGTTGTAAGAATCTTATGCTAAAAAGATTTGTAAAGTTCAAGTTTGTAATTTTAAGATGAATTTTACCATTTTTAGGTGGGCCTGGTCTGTGTCAAAATATATTTTCATAAATAATAAAATACCATATTTCGGTCTACCAGCATTATTTCAATTAGGGGACGTAGAGCTCAATTTCAATATATAATAATTTTTCCTGTCTCAAAGATACCAGATATATGAAGGATGGAAATTTCTAAAAATCTATGATAAAATGTAAGTAAAATTCTTAAGTGAAAGTATAAATTAAAATAATTGAGTGTTAATTAATTAATTATTAGAAATGCATAAATTATTTATACCATGTCCTATGAACTCCTTGAAAGTTGTAGGAATCTTATAATTAAAATATTTGTAAAGTAAAAATTATTAATTTAAGATGAATTTTACCATTATTAAGCTCGGTTCAGGTCTTGGCAAAAATATATTTTCAAAAATATTAAAAATAAAATATCTCGGTCTACCAGCAATAAGGTCAATTAAGGTACTGAGAGTTCAATTACAATATTAATTTTTCTCCTCTCAAAGATTCCAGAGATATGAAAGATTGAAGTTTCTAAAATTCTATGATGAAATGTAAGTAAAATTCTTAAGTGAAAGTTTAAATTAAAATAATCTAGTGTTAGTTATTTATTTAATTATTAGAAATGCATAAATTATATATAGCATGTCCTATGAACTCCTTGAAAGTTGTAAGAATCTTCTGCTAAAAAGATTTGTAAAGTTCAAGTTCTTAATTTAAAGATTAGTTTTACCATTTTTAAGCTCGGCTCAGGTCTAGGTCAAAAAAATAATTTCAAAAATAATAAAAATAAAACATCTCGGTCTTCCAGCACTAAGGTCAATTAGAGGACGTAGAGCTCAATTTCAATATTATAATTTTTCCTCTCTCAAAGATTTCAGAGATATGAAAGATTGAAGTTTCTAAAATTCTATGATAAAATGTAAGTAAAATTCTTAAGTGAAAGTTTAAATTAAAATAATCTAGTGTTTGTTAATTATTTAATTATTATAAATGCATAAATAATATATAGCATGTCCTATGAACTCCTTGAAAGTTGTAAGAATCTTATGCTAAAAAGATTTGTAAAGTTCAAGTTCTTAATTTAAGATTAGTTTTACCATTTTTAAGCTCGGCTCAGGTCTAGGTCAAAAATATAATTTCAAAAATAATTAAAATAAAATATCTCGGTCTTCCAGCACTAAGGTTAATTAGAGGACGTAGAGCTCAATTTCAATATTATAATTTTTTCTGTCTCAAAGATTCCAGAGATATGAAAGATTGAAGTTTCAAAATTCTATGATAAAATGTAAGTAAAATTCTTAAGTGAAAGTTTAAATTAAAATAATCTAGTGTTTGTTAATTATTTAATTATTATAAATGCATAAATAATATATAGCATGTCCTATGAACTCCTTGAAAGTTGTAAGAATCTTATGCTAAAAAGATTTGTAAAGTTCAAGTTCTTAATTTAAAGATTAGTTTTACCATTTTTAAGCTCGGCTCAGGTCTAGGTCAAAAAAATAATTTCAAAAATAATAAAAATAAAACATCTCGGTCTTCCAGCACTAAGGTCAATTAGAGGACGTAGAGCTCAATTTCAATATTATAATTTTTCCTCTCTCAAAGATTTCAGAGATATGAAAGATTGAAGTTTCTAAAATTCTATGATAAAATGTAAGTAAAATTCTTAAGTGAAAGTTTAAATTAAAATAATCTAGTGTTTGTTAATTATTTAATTATTATAAATGCATAAATAATATATAGCATGTCCTATGAACTCCTTGAAAGTTGTAAGAATCTTATGCTAAAAAGATTTGTAAAGTTCAAGTTCTTAATTTAAAGATTAGTTTTACCATTTTTAAGCTCGGCTCAGGTCTAGGTCAAAAAAATAATTTCAAAAATAATAAAAATAAAACATCTCGGTCTTCCAGCACTAAGGTCAATTAGAGGACGTAGAGCTCAATTTCAATATTATAATTTTTCCTCTCTCAAAGATTTCAGAGATATGAAAGATTGAAGTTTCTAAAATTCTATGATAAAATGTAAGTAAAATTCTTAAGTGAAAGTTTAAATTAAAATAATCTAGTGTTTGTTAATTATTTAATTATTATAAATGCATAAATAATATATAGCATGTCCTATGAACTCCTTGAAAGTTGTAAGAATCTTATGCTAAAAAGATTTGTAAAGTTCAAGTTCTTAATTTAAGATTAGTTTTACCATTTTTAAGCTCGGCTCAGGTCTAGGTCAAAAATATAATTTCAAAAATAATTAAAATAAAATATCTCGGTCTTCCAGCACTAAGGTTAATTAGAGGACGTAGAGCTCAATTTCAATATTATAATTTTTTCTGTCTCAAAGATTCCAGAGATATGAAAGATTGAAGTTTCTAAAATTCTATGATAAAATGTAAGTAAAATTCTTAAGTGAAAGTTTAAATTAAAATAATCTAGTGTTTGTTAATTATTTAATTATTATAAATGCATAAATAATATATAGCATGTCCTATGAACTCCTTGAAAGTTGTAAGAATCTTATGCTAAAAAGATTTGTAAAGTTCAAGTTCTTAATTTAAAGATTAGTTTTACCATTTTTAAGCTCGGCTCAGGTCTAGGTCAAAAAAATAATTTCAAAAATAATAAAAATAAAACATCTCGGTCTTCCAGCACTAAGGTCAATTAGAGGACGTAGAGCTCAATTTCAATATTATAATTTTTCCTCTCTCAAAGATTTCAGAGATATGAAAGATTGAAGTTTCTAAAATTCTATGATAAAATGTAAGTAAAATTCTTAAGTGAAAGTTTAAATTAAAATAATCTAGTGTTAGTTATTTATTTAATTATTAGAAATGCATAAATTATATATAGCATGTCCTATGAACTCCTTGAAAGTTGTAAGAATCTTATGCTAAAAAGATTTGTAAAGTTCAAGTTTGTAATTTTAAGATTAGTTTTACCATTTTTAAGCTCGGCTCAGGTCTAGGTCAAAAATATATTTTCAAAAATAATAAAAATAAAACATCTCGGTCTACCTGCACTAAGATCAATTAGAGGACGTAGAGCTCAATTTCAATATTATAATTTTTCCTCTCTCAAAGATTCCAGAGATATGAAAGATTGAAGTTTGTAAAATTCTATGATAAAATGTAAGTAAAATTCTTAAGTGAAAGTTTATATTAAAATAATCTAGTGTTTGTTAATTATTTAATTATTAGAAATGCATAAATTATATTTAGCATGTCCTATGAGCTCCTTGAAAGTTGTAAGAATCTTATGCTAAAAAGATTTGTAAAGTTCAAGTTTGTAATTTTAAGATGAATTTTACCATTTTTAAGCTCGGCTCAGGTCTAGGTCAAAAAAATAATTTCAAAAATAATAAAAATAAAACATCTCGGTCTTCCAGCACTAAGGTCAATTAGAGGACGTAGAGCTCAATTTCAATATTATAATTTTTCCTCTCTCAAAGATTTCAGAGATATGAAAGATTGAAGTTTCTAAAATTCTATGATAAAATGTAAGTAAAATTCTTAAGTGAAAGTTTAAATTAAAATAATCTAGTGTTTGTTAATTATTTAATTATTATAAATGCATAAATAATATATAGCATGTCCTATGAACTCCTTGAAAGTTGTAAGAATCTTATGCTAAAAAGATTTGTAAAGTTCAAGTTCTTAATTTAAAGATTAGTTTTACCATTTTTAAGCTCGGCTCAGGTCTAGGTCAAAAATATAATTTCAAAAATAATTAAAATAAAATATCTCGGTCTTCCAGCACTAAGGTTAATTAGAGGACGTAGAGCTCAATTTCAATATTATAATTTTTTCTGTCTCAAAGATTCCAGAGATATGAAAGATTGAAGTTTCTAAAATTCTATGATAAAATGTAAGTAAAATTCTTAAGTGAAAGTTTAAATTAAAATAATCTAGTGTTTGTTAATTATTTAATTATTATAAATGCATAAATAATATATAGCATGTCCTATGAACTCCTTGAAAGTTGTAAGAATCTTATGCTAAAAAGATTTGTAAAGTTCAAGTTCTTAATTTAAGATTAGTTTTACCATTTTTAAGCTCGGCTCAGGTCTAGGTCAAAAATATAATTTCAAAAATAATTAAAATAAAATATCTCGGTCTTCCAGCACTAAGGTTAATTAGAGGACGTAGAGCTCAATTTCAATATTATAATTTTTTCTGTCTCAAAGATTCCAGAGATATGAAAGATTGAAGTTTCTAAAATTCTATGATAAAATGTAAGTAAAATTCTTAAGTGAAAGTTTAAATTAAAATAATCTAGTGTTTGTTAATTATTTAATTATTATAAATGCATAAATAATATATAGCATGTCCTATGAACTCCTTGAAAGTTGTAAGAATCTTATGCTAAAAAGATTTGTAAAGTTCAAGTTTGTAATTTTAAGATTAGTTTTACCATTTTTAAGCTCGGCTCAGGTCTAGGTCAAAAATATATTTTCAAAAATAATAAAAATAAAACATCTCGGTCTACCTGCACTAAGATCAATTAGAGGACGTAGAGCTCAATTTCAATATTATAATTTTTCCTCTCTCAAAGATTCCAGAGATATGAAAGATTGAAGTTTGTAAAATTCTATGATAAAATGTAAGTAAAATTCTTAAGTGAAAGTTTATATTAAAATAATCTAGTGTTTGTTAATTATTTAATTATTAGAAATGCATAAATTATATTTAGCATGTCCTATGAGCTCCTTGAAAGTTGTAAGAATCTTATGCTAAAAAGATTTGTAAAGTTCAAGTTTGTAATTTTAAGATGAATTTTACCATTTTTAAGCTCGGCTCAGGTCTAGGTCAAAAAAATAATTTCAAAAATAATAAAAATAAAACATCTCGGTCTTCCAGCACTAAGGTCAATTAGAGGACGTAGAGCTCAATTTCAATATTATAATTTTTCCTCTCTCAAAGATTTCAGAGATATGAAAGATTGAAGTTTCTAAAATTCTATGATAAAATGTAAGTAAAATTCTTAAGTGAAAGTTTAAATTAAAATAATCTAGTGTTAGTTATTTATTTAATTATTAGAAATGCATAAATTATATATAGCATGTCCTATGAACTCCTTGAAAGTTGTAAGAATCTTCTGCTAAAAAGATTTGTAAAGTTCCAAGTTCTTAATTTAAAGATTAGTTTTACCATTTTTAAGCTCGGCTCAGGTCTAGGTCAAAAAAATAATTTCAAAAATAATAAAAATAAAACATCTCGGTCTTCCAGCACTAAGGTCAATTAGAGGACGTAGAGCTCAATTTCAATATTATAATTTTTCCTCTCTCAAAGATTTCAGAGATATGAAAGATTGAAGTTTCTAAAATTCTATGATAAAATGTAAGTAAAATTCTTAAGTGAAAGTTTAAATTAAAATAATCTAGTGTTAGTTATTTATTTAATTATTAGAAATGCATAAATTATATATAGCATGTCCTATGAACTCCTTGAAAGTTGTAAGAATCTTCTGCTAAAAAGATTTGTAAAGTTCAAGTTCTTAATTTAAAGATTAGTTTTACCATTTTTAAGCTCGGCTCAGGTCTAGGTCAAAAAAATAATTTCAAAAATAATAAAAATAAAACATCTCGGTCTTCCAGCACTAAGGTCAATTAGAGGACGTAGAGCTCAATTTCAATATTATAATTTTTCCTCTCTCAAAGATTTCAGAGATATGAAAGATTGAAGTTTCTAAAATTCTATGATAAAATGTAAGTAAAATTCTTAAGTGAAAGTTTAAATTAAAATAATCTAGTGTTTGTTAATTATTTAATTATTATAAATGCATAAATAATATATAGCATGTCCTATGAACTCCTTGAAAGTTGTAAGAATCTTATGCTAAAAAGATTTGTAAAGTTCAAGTTCTTAATTTAAAGATTAGTTTTACCATTTTTAAGCTCGGCTCAGGTCTAGGTCAAAAAAATAATTTCAAAAATAATAAAAATAAAACATCTCGGTCTTCCAGCACTAAGGTCAATTAGAGGACGTAGAGCTCAATTTCAATATTATAATTTTTCCTCTCTCAAAGATTTCAGAGATATGAAAGATTGAAGTTTCTAAAATTCTATGATAAAATGTAAGTAAAATTCTTAAGTGAAAGTTTAAATTAAAATAATCTAGTGTTAGTTAATTATTTATTTATTAGAAATGCATAAATTATATATAGCATGTCCTATGAACTCCTTGAAAGTTGTAAGAATCTTATGCTAAAAAGATTTGTAAAGTTCAAGTTTGTAATTTTAAGATTAGTTTTACCATTTTTAAGCTCGGCTCAGGTCTAGGTCAAAAATATATTTTCAAAAATAATAAAAATAAAACATCTCGGTCTACCTGCACTAAGATCAATTAGAGGACGTAGAGCTCAATTTCAATATTATAATTTTTCCTCTCTCAAAGATTCCAGAGATATGAAAGATTGAAGTTTGTAAAATTCTATGATAAAATGTAAGTAAAATTCTTAAGTGAAAGTTTATATTAAAATAATCTAGTGTTTGTTAATTATTTAATTATTAGAAATGCATAAATTATATTTAGCATGTCCTATGAGCTCCTTGAAAGTTGTAAGAATCTTATGCTAAAAAGATTTGTAAAGTTCAAGTTTGTAATTTTAAGATGAATTTTACCATTT
>ARYC01006038.1:0-21717 GCA_000711775.1 Oxytricha trifallax | reverse complement strand
GTATCTTTTGGAGATGTAATTTTTCAATAATCGAATTGAACTCTCCGTACCTTAATTGACCCTAGAACAAGGTGACATGAACACTTTATTTTAATTATTTTTGAAAAAATATTATTTTGCCCTGAACCTGACCCTCATTAAAAATCGTAAAATTCATATTTAATTAAATTACTTGAATTTTACAAATAAAATTAACACAAAATACATAACACTTTTAAGGAGTAGATGTTTGTAATTAAATCTAAATTATGAATTACATTAAATTAATTCATACTCGATTATTTAATTTGACACATTCACTTTAAATTCTTACAACATTTTATCATAGATTTTTAGGAACTTTAGACCACAATAGCTCAGGTATCTTTTTGAGATAATAAAATTGAACTCTACGTACCTTAATTGACACTAGTATTGGGTTATTAGAACACTTTATTTTTATTCTTTGCATGTATATTATGAACGATCAGTATCCTCGATGAACGATCACTTTAAAAATGTTTGAATTTCATATAACAATTTGGTATACAATAAATTATTTTTAGGAACTTAAGACCACAATAGCTCAAGTATCTTTTTGAGATGGATATTTTAGATAATCAAATTGAACTCTCCGTACCTTAATTGACCCTAGTACAAGGTGACAAGAACACTTTATTTTAATTATTTTTGAAAATATATTTTGCCCTGAACCTGACCCTCATTAAAAATCGTAAAATTCATATTTAATTAAATTACTTGAACTTAACAAATAAAATTAACAAAAAATACATAACACTTTTAAGGAGTAGATGTTTGTAATTAAATCTAAATTATGAATTTCATTAAATTAATTCATACTCGATTATTATATTTGACACTTTCACTTTATATTCTAACAACATTTTATCATAGATTTTTAGAAACTTAAAAGATTAATATCTCAGGTATCTTTTGGAGATGGAATTTTTTGATAATCAAATTGAACTCTCCGTACCTTAATTGACCCTAGTACAAGGTGACAAGAACACTTTATTTTAATTATTTTTGAAAATATAATTTTGCCCTGTACCTGCTCCTCATTAAAAAGCGTAAAATTCATATTTAATTAAATTACTCGAACTTTACAAATAAAATTAACACAAAATACATAATACTTACAAGGAGTGGAAGTTTGAAATTAAATCAAAATTATTAATTTGATTAAAATAATTCATACTTGATTGATTTATTTAAAACTTTCACTTTAATATTTAAAAAAACATTTTATCATAGATTTTTAGAAACTTAAAAGATTAATATCTAATATATGTCTTTTGGAGATGTTATTTTCGAAAATCAAATTGAACTCTCCGTACCTTAATTGACCCTAGTACAAGGTGACAATAACACTTTATTTTAATTATTTTTGAAAATATAATTTTGCCCTGAACCTGCTCCTCATTAAAAAGCGTAAAATTCATATTTAATTAAATTACTTGAATTTTACAAATAAAATTAACACAAAATACATAACACTTTTAAGGAGTAGATGTTTGTAATTAAATCTAAATTATGAATTACATTAAATTAATTCATACTCGATTATTTAATTTGACACATTCACTTTAAATTCTTACAACATTTTATCATAGATTTTTAGGAACTTTAGACCACAATAGCTCAGGTATCTTTTTGAGATAATAAAATTGAACTCTACGTTCCATAATTGACACTAGTATTGGGTAATTAGAATACTTTATATTTATTATTTGCATGTATATTATGAACGATCAGTATCCTCGATGAACGATCACTTTAAAAATGTTTAAATTTCATATAACAATTTGGTATACTATAAATGATTTTTAGGAACTTAAGACCACAATAGCTCAAGTATCTTTTTGAGATGGATATTTTAGATAATCAAATTGAACTCTCCGTACCTTAATTGACCCTAGTACAAGGTGACAAGAACACTTTATTTTAATTATTTTTGAAAATATTATTTTGCCCTGAACCTGACCCTCATTAAAAATCGTAAAATTCATATTTAATTAAATTACTTGAACTTAACAAATAAAATTAACAAAAAATACATAACACTTTTAAGGAGTAGATGTTTGTAATTAAATCTAAATTATGAATTTCATTAAATTAATTCATACTCGATTATTATATTTGACACTTTCACTTTATATTCTAACAACATTTTATCATAGATTTTTAGAAACTTAAAAGATTAATATCTCAGGTATCTTTTGGAGATGGAATTTTTGAGATAATCAAAATGAACTCTCCGTACCTTTATTGACCCTAGTACATGGTGACCAGAACACTTTATTTTTATTATTTTTGAAAATATTATTTTGCCCTGACTGACCCTCATTAAAAATCGTAAAATTCATATTTAATTAAATTACTTGAATTTTACAAATAAAATTAACACAAAATACATAACACTTTTAAGGAGTAGATGTTTGTAATTAAATCTAAATTATGAATTTCATTAAATTAATTCATACTCGATTATTTTATTTGACACTTTCACTTTATATTCTTACAACATTTTATCATAGATTTTTAGGAACTTAAGAGCTTAATATCTCAGGTATCTTTTGGAGATGTAATTTTTCAATAATCGAATTGAACTCTCCGTACCTTAATTGACCCTAGAACAAGGTGACATGAACACTTTATTTTTATTATTTTTGAAAATATTATTTTGCCCTGAACCTGCTCCTCATTAAAAATCGTAAAATTCATATTTAATTAAATTACTTGAATTTTACAAATAAAATTAACACAAAATACATAACACTTTTAAGAGTAGATGTTTGTAATTAAATCTAAATTATGAATTACATTAAATTAATTCATACTCGATTATTTAATTTGACACATTCACTTTAAATTCTTACAACATTTTATCATAGATTTAGGAACTTCAGACCACAATAGCTCAGGTATCTTTTTGAGATAATAAAATTGAACTCTCCGTACCTTAATTGACCCTAGTATTGGGTTATTAGAACACTTTATTTTTATTCTTTGCATGTATTTTATGAACGATCAGTATCCTCGATGAACGATCACTTTAAAAATGTTTGAATTTCATATAACAATTTGGTATACTATAAATTATTTTTAGGAACTTAAGACCACAATAGCTCAAGTATCTTTTTGAGATGGATATTTTCGATAATCAAATTGAACTCTCCGTACCTTAATTGACCCTAGAACAAGGTGACAAGAACACTTTATTTTATTATTTTTGAAAATATTATTTTGCCCTGAACCTGACCCTCATTAAAAATCGTAAAATTCATATTTAATTAAATTACTTGAATTTTACAAATAAAATTAACACAAAATACATAACACTTTTAAGGAGTAGATGTTTGTAATTAAATCTAAATTATGAATTACATTAAATTAATTCATACTCGATTATTTAATTTGACACATTCACTTTAAATTCTTACAACATTTTATCATAGATTTTTAGGAACTTTAGACCACAATAGCTCAGGTATCTTTTTGAGATAATAAAATTGAACTCTACGTACCTTAATTGACACTAGTATTGGGTTATTAGAACACTTTATTTTTATTCTTTGCATGTATATTATGAACGATCAGTATCCTCGATGAACGATCACTTTAAAAATGTTTGAATTTCATATAACAATTTGGTATACAATAAATTATTTTTAGGAACTTAAGACCACAATAGCTCAAGTATCTTTTTGAGATGGATATTTTAGATAATCAAATTGAACTCTCCGTACCTTAATTGACCCTAGTACAAGGTGACAAGAACACTTTATTTTTATTATTTTTGAAAATATTATTTTGCCCTGAACCTGACCCTCATTAAAAATCGTAAAATTCATATTTAATTAAATTACTTGAATTTTACAAATAAAATTAACACAAAATACATAACACTTTTAAGGAGTAGATGTTTGTAATTAAATCTAAATTATGAATTACATTAAATTAATTCATACTCGATTATTTAATTTGACACATTCACTTTAAATTCTTACAACATTTTATCATAGATTTTTAGGAACTTCAGACCACAATAGCTCAGGTTTATTTTTGAGATAATCAAAATGAACTCTCCGTACCTTTATTAACCCTAGTACAAGGGGACCAGAACACTTTATTTTAATTATTTTTGAAAATATTATTTTGCCCTGAACCTGACCCTCATTAAAAATCGTAAAATTCATATTTAATTAAATTACTTGAATTTTACAAATAAAATTAACACAAAATACATAACACTTTTAAGGAGTAGATGTTTGTAATTAAATCTAAATTATGAATTACATTAAATTAATTCATACTCGATTATTTAATTTGACACATTCACTTTAAATTCTTACAACATTTTATCATAGATTTTTAGGAACTTTAGACCACAATAGCTCAGGTATCTTTTTGAGATAATAAAATTGAACTCTACGTACCTTAATTGACACTAGTATTGGGTTATTAGAACACTTTATTTTTATTCTTTGCATGTATATTATGAACGATCAGTATCCTCGATGAACGATCACTTTAAAAATGTTTGAATTTCATATAACAATTTGGTATACTATAAATGATTTTTAGGAACTTAAGACCACAATAGCTCAAGTATCTTTTTGAGATGGATATTTTCGATAATCAAATTGAACTCTCCGTACCTTAATTGACCCTAGTACAAGGTGACAAGAACACTTTATTTTAATTATTTTTGAAAATATTAATTTTGCCCTGAACCTGACCCTCATTAAAAATCGTAAAATTCATATTTAATTAAATTACTTGAACTTAACAAATAAAATTAACAAAAAATACATAACACTTTTAAGGAGTAGATGTTTGTAATTAAATCTAAATTATGAATTTCATTAAATTAATTCATACTCGATTATTATATTTGACACTTTCACTTTATATTCTAACAACATTTTATCATAGATTTTTAGAAACTTAAAAGATTAATATCTCAGGTATCTTTTGGAGATGGAATTTTTTGAGATAATCAAAATGAACTCTCCGTACCTTTATTGACCCTAGTACAAGGTGACCAGAACACTTTATTTTAAATTTTTTGAAAATATTATTTTGCCCTGAACCTGACCCTCATTAAAAATCGTAAAATTCATATTTAATTTAATTACTTGAATTTTACAAATAAAATTAACACGAAATACATAAGACTTTTAAGGAGTAATGTTTGTAATTAAATCTAAATTATGAATTTCATTAAATTAATTCATACTCGATTATTTAATTTGACACATTCACTTTAAATTCTTACAACATTTTATTATAGATTTTTAGGAACTTTAGACCACAATAGCTCAGGTATCTTTTTGAGATAATAAAATTGAACTCTACGTACCTTAATTGACACTAGTATTGGGTTATTAGAACACTTTATTTTTATTCTTTGCATGTATATTATGAACGATCAGTATCCTCGATGAACGATCACTTTAAAAATGTTTGAATTTCATATAACAATTTGGTATACAATAAATTATTTTTAGGAACTTAAGACCACAATAGCTCAAGTATCTTTTTGAGATGGATATTTTAGATAATCAAATTGAACTCTCCGTACCTTAATTGACCCTAGTACAAGGTGACAAGAACACTTTATTTTATTATTTTTGAAAATATTATTTTGCCCTGAACCTGACCCTCATTAAAAATCGTAAAATTCATATTTAATTAAATTACTTGAATTTTACAAATAAAATTAACACAAAATACATAACACTTTTAAGGAGTAGATGTTTGTAATTAAATCTAAATTATGAATTACATTAAATTAATTCATACTCGATTATTTAATTTGACACATTCACTTTAAATTCTTACAACATTTTATCATAGATTTTTAGGAACTTTAGACCACAATAGCTCAGGTATCTTTTTGAGATAATAAAATTGAACTCTACGTACCTTAATTGACACTAGTATTGGGTTATTAGAACACTTTATTTTTATTCTTTGCATGTATATTATGAACGATCAGTATCCTCGATGAACGATCACTTTAAAAATGTTTGAATTTCATATAACAATTTGGTATACAATAAATTATTTTTAGGAACTTAAGACCACAATAGCTCAAGTATCTTTTTGAGATGGATATTTTAGATAATCAAATTGAACTCTCCGTACCTTAATTGACCCTAGTACAAGGTGACAAGAACACTTTATTTTTATTTTTTGAAAATATTATTTTGCCCTGAACCTGACCCTCATTAAAAATCGTAAAATTCATATTTAATTAAATTACTTGAATTTTACAAATAAAATTAACACAAAATACATAACACTTTTAAGGAGTAGATGTTTGTAATTAAATCTAAATTATGAATTACATTAAATTAATTCATACTCGATTATTTAATTTGACACATTCACTTTAAATTCTTACAACATTTTATCATAGATTTTTAGGAACTTTAGACCACAATACTCAGGTATCTTTTTGAGATAATAAAATTGAACTCTACGTTCCTTAATTGACACTAGTATTGGGTTATTAGAATACTTTATTTTTATTCTTTGCATGTATATTATGAACGATCAGTATCCTCGATGAACGATCACTTTAAAAATGTTTGAATTTCATATAACAATTTGGTATACTATAAATTATTTTTAGGAACTTAAGACCACAATAGCTCAAGTATCTTTTTGAGATGGATATTTTAGATAATCAAATTGAACTCTCCGTACCTTAATTGACCCTAGTACAAGGTGACAAGAACACTTTATTTTTATTATTTTTGAAAATATTATTTTGCCCTGAACCTGACCCTCATTAAAAATCGTAAAATTCATATTTAATTAAATTACTTGAACTTAACAAATAAAATTAACAAAAAATACATAACACTTTTAAGGAGTAGATGTTTGTAATTAAATCTAAATTATGAATTTCATTAAATTAATTCATACTCGATTATTATATTTGACACTTTCACTTTATATTCTAACAACATTTTATCATAGATTTTTAGAAACTTAAAAGATTAATATCTCAGGTATCTTTTGTAGATGGAATTTTTGGATAATCAAATTGAACTCTCCTTACCTTTATTGACCCTAGTACAAGGTGACCAGGACACTTTATTTTATTATTTTTGAAAATATTATTTTGGCCTGAACCTGCTCCTCATTAAAAATCGTAAAATTCATATTTAATTATATTACTTGAATTTTACAAATAAAATTTACACAAAATACATAAGACTTTTAAGGAGTTGATGTTTGTATTTAAATCTTAATTATGAATTTCATTAAATTAATTCATACTCGATTATTTTATTTGACACTTTCACTTTATATTCTTACAACATTTTATCATAGATTTTTAGGAACTTTAGAGCTTAATATCTCAGGTATCTTTTTGAGATAATAAAATTGAACTCTCCGTACCTTAATTGACCCTAGTATTGGGTTATTAGAACACTTTATTTTTATTCTTTGCATGTATTTTATGAACGATCAGTATCTTCGATGAACGATCACTTTAAAAATGTTTGAATTTCATATAACAATTTGGTATACTATAAATTATTTTTAGGAACTTAAGACCACAATAGCTCAAGTATCTTTTTGAGATTGATATTTTAGATAATCAAATTGAACTCTCCGTACCTTAATTGACCCTAGTACATGGTGACAAGAACACTTTATTTAATTATTTTTGAAAATATTATTTTGCCCTGAACCTGACCCTCATTAAAAATCGTAAAATTCATATTTAATTAAATTACTTGAACTTAACAAATAAAATTAACAAAAAATACATAACACTTTTAAGGAGTAGATGTTTGTAATTAAATCTAAATTATGAATTTCATTAAATTAATTCATACTCGATTATTATATTTGACACTTTCACTTTATATTCTAACAACATTTTATCATAGATTTTTAGAAACTTAAAAGATTAATATCTCAGGTATCTTTTGTAGATGGAATTTTTGGATAATCAAATTGAACTCTCCTTACCTTTATTGACCCTAGTACAAGGTGACCAGGACACTTTATTTTTATTATTTTTGAAAATATTATTTTGGCCTGAACCTGCTCCTCATTAAAAATCGTAAAATTCATATTTAATTATATTACTTGAATTTTACAAATAAAATTTACACAAAATACATAAGACTTTTAAGGAGTTGATGTTTGTATTTAAATCTTAATTATGAATTTCATTAAATTAATTCATACTCGATTATTTTATTTGACACTTTCACTTTATATTCTTACAACATTTTATCATAGATTTTTAGGAACTTTAGACCACAATAGCTCAGGTATCTTTTTGAGATAATAAAATTGAACTCTACGTACCTTAATTGACCCTAGTATTGGGTTATTAGAACACTTATTTTTATTCTTTGCATGTATTTTATGAACGATCAGTATCTTCGATGAACGATCACTTTAAAAATGTTTGAATTTCATATAACAATTTGGTATACTATAAATTATTTTTAGGAACTTAAGACCACAATAGCTCAAGTATCTTTTTGAGATTGATATTTTAGATAATCAAATTGAACTCTCCGTACCTTAATTGACCCTAGTACATGGTGACAAGAACACTTTATTTTAATTATTTTTGAAAATATTATTTTGCCCTGAACCTGACCCTCATTAAAAATCGTAAAATTCATATTTAATTAAATTACTTGAATTTTACAAATAAAATTAACACAAAATACATAACACTTTTAAGGAGTAGATGTTTGTAATTAAATCTAAATTATGAATTTCATTAAATTAATTCATACTCGATTATTTTATTTGACACTTTCACTTTATATTCTTACAACATTTTATCATAGATTTTTAGGAACTTAAAAGATTTATATCTCATGTATCTTTTTGAGATGGATTTTTTCGATAATCAAATTGAACTCTCCTTACCTTAATTGACCCTAGTACAAGGTGACCAGGACACTTTATTTTTATTATTTTTGAAAATATTATTTTGCCCTGAACCTGACCCTCATTAAAAATCGTAAAATTCATATTTAATTAAATTACTTGAATTTTACAAATAAAATTAACACAAAATACATAACACTTTTAAGGAGTAGATGTTTGTAATTAAATCTAAATTATGAATTACATTAAATTAATTCATACTCGATTATTTAATTTGACACATTCACTTTAAATTCTTACAACATTTTATCATAGATTTTTAGGAACTTTAGACCACAATAGCTCAGGTATCTTTTTGAGATAATA
This sequence comes from Oxytricha trifallax, assembly GCA_000711775.1. Lineage (NCBI taxonomy): Eukaryota > Ciliophora > Spirotrichea > Sporadotrichida > Oxytrichidae > Oxytricha > Oxytricha trifallax. The sequence continues at coordinate 12,468 of ARYC01006038.1, read as the reverse complement.
AAATTGAACTCTACGTTCCTTAATTGACACTAGTATTGGGTTATTAGAATATTTATTTTTATTCTTTGCATGTATATTATGAACGATCAGTATCCTCGATGAACGATCACTTTAAAAATGTTTGAATTTCATATAACAATTTGGTATACTATAAATTATTTTTAGGAACTTAAGACCACAATAGCTCAAGTATCTTTTTGAGATGGATATTTTAGATAATCAAATTGAACTCTCCGTACCTTAATTGACCCTAGTACAAGGTGACAAGAACACTTTATTTTAATTATTTTTGAAAATATTATTTGCCCTGAACCTGACCCTCATTAAAAATCGTAAAATTCATATTTAATTAAATTACTTGAACTTAACAAATAAAATTAACAAAAAATACATAACACTTTTAAGGAGTAGATGTTTGTAATTAAATCTAAATTATGAATTTCATTAAATTAATTCATACTCGATTATTATATTTGACACTTTCACTTTATATTCTAACAACATTTTATCATAGATTTTTAGAAACTTAAAAGATTAATATCTCAGGTATCTTTTGTAGATGGAATTTTTCGATAATCAAATTGAACTCTCCTTACCTTTATTGACCCTAGTACAAGGTGACCAGGACACTTTATTTTAATTATTTTTGAAAATATTATTTTCCCTGAACCTGCTCCTCATTAAAAATCGTAAAATTCATATTTAATTATATTACTTGAACTTTACAAATAAAATTTACACAAAATACATAAGACTTTTAAGGAGTTGATGTTTGTATTTAAATCTTAATTATGAATTTCATTAAATTAATTCATACTCGATTATTTTATTTGACACTTTCACTTTATATTCTAACAACATTTTATCATAGATTTTTAGAAACTTAAAAGATTAATATCTCAGGTATCTTTTGGAGATGGAATTTTTGATAATCAAATTGAACTCTCCTTACCTTTATTGACCCTAGTACAAGGTGACCAGAACACTTTATTTTAAATATTTTTGAAAATATTATTTTGCCCTGAACCTGACCCTCATTAAAAATCGTAAAATACATATTTAATTTAATTACTTGAACTTAACAAATAAAATTAACACGAAAAACATAAGACTTTCAAAGAGATAATATTTGTAATTAAATCTAAATTATGAATTACATTAAATTAATTCATACTCGATTATTTAATTTGACACATTCACTTTAAATTCTTACAACATTTTATTATAGATTTTTAGGAACTTCAGACCACAATAGCTCAGGTATCTTTTTGAGATAATAAAATTGAACTCTACGTACCTTAATTGACACTAGTATTGGGTTATTAGAACACTTTATTTTTATTCTTTGCATGTATATTATGAACGATCAGTATCCTCGATGAACGATCACTTTAAAAATGTTTGAATTTCATATAACAATTTGGTATACAATAAATTATTTTTAGGAACTTAAGACCACAATAGCTCAAGTATCTTTTTGAGATGGATATTTTAGATAATCAAATTGAACTCTCCGTACCTTAATTGACCCTAGTACAAGGTGACAAGAACACTTTATTTTAATTATTTTTGAAATATTATTTTGCCCTGAACCTGACCCTCATTAAAAATCGTAAAATTCATATTTAATTAAATTACTTGAACTTAACAAATAAAATTAACAAAAAATACATAACACTTTTAAGGAGTAGATGTTTGTAATTAAATCTAAATTATGAATTTCATTAAATTAATTCATACTCGATTATTATATTTGACACTTTCACTTTATATTCTAACAACATTTTATCATAGATTTTTAGAAACTTAAAAGATTAATATCTCAGGTATCTTTTGGAGATGGAATTTATTTGATAATCAAAATGAACTCTCCGTACCTTTATTGACCCTAGTACAAGGTGACCAGAACACTTTATTTTAAATATTTTTGAAAATATTATTTTGCCCTGAACCTGACCCTCATTAAAAATCGTAAAATTCATATTTAATTAAATTACTTGAACTTAACAAATAAAATTAACAAAAAATACATAACACTTTTAAGGAGTAGATGTTTGTAATTAAATCTAAATTATGAATTTCATTAAATTAATTCATACTCGATTATTATATTTGACACTTTCACTTTATATTCTAACAACATTTTATCATAGATTTTTAGAAACTTAAAAGATTAATATCTCAGGTATCTTTTGGAGATGGAATTTTTAGATAATCAAAATGAACTCTCCGTACCTTTATTGACCCTAGTACAAGGTGACCAGAACACTTTATTTTAAATATTTTTGAAAATATTATTTTGCCCTGAACCTGACCCTCATTAAAAATCGTAAAATACATATTTAATTTAATTACTTGAACTTAACAAATAAAATTAACACGAAAAACATAAGACTTTCAAAGAGATAATATTTGTAATTAAATCTAAATTATGAATTTCATTAAATTAATTCATACTCGATTATTTAATTTGACACATTCACTTTAAATACTTACAACATTTTATTATAGATTTTTAGGAACTTCAGACCACAATAGCTCAGGTATCTTTTTGAGATAATAAAATTGAACTCTACGTTCCATAATTGACACTAGTATTGGGTAATTAGAATACTTTATTTTTATTCTTTGCATGTATATTATGAACGATCAGTATCCTCGATGAACGATCACTTTAAAAATGTTTGAATTTCATATAACAATTTGGTATACAATAAATTATTTTTAGGAACTTAAGACCACAATAGCTCAAGTATCTTTTTGAGATGGATATTTTAGATAATCAAATTGAACTCTCCGTACCTTAATTGACCCTAGTACAAGGTGACAAGAACACTTTATTTTAATTATTTTTGAAAATATTATTTTGCCCTGAACCTGACCCTCATTAAAAATCGTAAAATTCATATTTAATTAAATTACTTGAATTTTACAAATAAAATTAACACAAAATACATAACACTTTTAAGGAGTAGATGTTTGTAATTAAATCTAAATTATGAATTACATTAAATTAATTCATACTCGATTATTTAATTTGACACATTCACTTTAAATTCTTACAACATTTTATCATAGATTTTTAGGAACTTCAGACCACAATAGCTCAGGTATATTTTTGAGATAATCAAAGTGAACTCTCCGTACCTTTATTGACCCTAGTACAAGGTGACCAGAACACTTTATTTTTATTATTTTTGAAAATATTATTTTGCCCTGAACCTGACCCTCATTAAAAATCGTAAAATTCATATTTAATTAAATTACTTGAATTTTACAAATAAAATTAACACAAAATACATAACACTTTTAAGGAGTAGATGTTTGTAATTAAATCTAAATTATGAATTACATTAAATTAATTCATACTCGATTATTTAATTTGACACATTCACTTTAAATTCTTACAACATTTTATCATAGATTTTTAGGAACTTCAGACCACAATAGCTCAGGTTTATTTTTGAGATAATCAAAATGAACTCTCCGTACCTTTATTAACCCTAGTACAAGGGGACCAGAACACTTTTATTATTTTTGAAAATATTATTTTGCCCTGAACCTGACCCTCATTAAAAATCGTAAAATTCATATTTAATTAAATTACTTGAATTTTACAAATAAAATTAACACAAAATACATAACACTTTTAAGGAGTAGATGTTTGTAATTAAATCTAAATTATGAATTACATTAAATTAATTCATACTCGATTATTTAATTTGACACATTCACTTTAAATTCTTACAACATTTTATCATAGATTTTTAGGAACTTCAGACCACAATAGCTCAGGTATCTTTTTGAGATAATAAAATTGAACTCTACGTTCCATAATTGACACTAGTATTGGGTAATTAGAATACTTTATTTTTATTCTTTGCATGTATATTATGAACGATCAGTATCCTCGATGAACGATCACTTTAAAAATGTTTGAATTTCATATAACAATTTGGTATACAATAAATTATTTTTAGGAACTTAAGACCACAATAGCTCAAGTATCTTTTTGAGATGGATATTTTAGATAATCAAATTGAACTCTCCGTACCTTAATTGACCCTAGTACAAGGTGACAAGAACACTTTATTTTTATTATTTTTGAAAATATTATTTTGCCCTGAACCTGACCCTCATTAAAAATCGTAAAATTCATATTTAATTAAATTACTTGAATTTTACAAATAAAATTAACACAAAATACATAACACTTTTAAGGAGTAGATGTTTGTAATTAAATCTAAATTATGAATTACATTAAATTAATTCATACTCGATTATTTAATTTGACACATTCACTTTAAATTCTTACAACATTTTATCATAGATTTTTAGGAACTTTAGACCACAATAGCTCAGGTATCTTTTTGAGATAATAAAATTGAACTCTACGTACCTTAATTGACACTAGTATTGGGTTATTAGAACACTTTATTTTTATTCTTTGCATGTATATTATGAACGATCAGTATCCTCGATGAACGATCACTTTAAAAATGTTTGAATTTCATATAACAATTTGGTATACAATAAATTATTTTTAGGAACTTAAGACCACAATAGCTCAAGTATCTTTTTGAGATGGATATTTTAGATAATCAAATTGAACTCTCCGTACCTTAATTGACCCTAGTACAAGGTGACAAGAACACTTTATTTTATTATTTTTGAAAATATTATTTTGCCCTGAACCTGACCCTCATTAAAAATCGTAAAATTCATATTTAATTAAATTACTTGAATTTTACAAATAAAATTAACACAAAATACATAACACTTTTAAGGAGTAGATGTTTGTAATTAAATCTAAATTATGAATTACATTAAATTAATTCATACTCGATTATTTAATTTGACACATTCACTTTAAATTCTTACAACATTTTATCATAGATTTTTAGGAACTTTAGACCACAATAGCTCAGGTTTATTTTTGAGATAATCAAAATGAACTCTCCGTACCTTTATTAACCCTAGTACAAGGGGACCAGAACACTTTATTTTTATTATTTTTGAAAATATTATTTTGCCCTGAACCTGACCCTCATTAAAAATCGTAAAATTCATATTTAATTAAATTACTTGAATTTTACAAATAAAATTAACACAAAATACATAACACTTTTAAGGAGTAGATGTTTGTAATTAAATCTAAATTATGAATTACATTAAATTAATTCATACTCGATTATTTAATTTGACACATTCACTTTAAATTCTTACAACATTTTATCATAGATTTTTAGGAACTTTAGACCACAATAGCTCAGGTATCTTTTTGAGATAATAAAATTGAACTCTACGTTCCATAATTGACACTAGTATTGGGTAATTAGAATACTTTATATTTATTATTTGCATGTATATTATGAACGATCAGTATCCTCGATGAACGATCACTTTAAAAATGTTTAAATTTCATATAACAATTTGGTATACTATAAATGATTTTTAGGAACTTAAGACCACAATAGCTCAAGTATCTTTTTGAGATGGATATTTTAGATAATCAAATTGAACTCTCCGTACCTTAATTGACCCTAGTACAAGGTGACAAGAACACTTTATTTTATTATTTTTGAAAATATTATTTTGCCCTGAACCTGACCCTCATTAAAAATCGTAAAATTCATATTTAATTAAATTACTTGAATTTTACAAATAAAATTAACACAAAATACATAACACTTTTAAGGAGTAGATGTTTGTAATTAAATCTAAATTATGAATTACATTAAATTAATTCATACTCGATTATTTAATTTGACACATTCACTTTAAATTCTTACAACATTTTATCATAGATTTTTAGGAACTTTAGACACAATAGCTCAGGTTTATTTTTGAGATAATCAAAATGAACTCTCCGTACCTTTATTAACCCTAGTACAAGGGGACCAGAACACTTTATTTTTATTATTTTTGAAAATATTATTTTGCCCTGAACCTGACCCTCATTAAAAATCGTAAAATTCATATTTAATTAAATTACTTGAATTTTACAAATAAAATTAACACAAAATACATAACACTTTTAAGGAGTAGATGTTTGTAATTAAATCTAAATTATGAATTACATTAAATTAATTCATACTCGATTATTTAATTTGACACATTCACTTTAAATTCTTACAACATTTTATCATAGATTTTTAGGAACTTTAGACCACAATAGCTCAGGTTTATTTTTGAGATAATCAAATTGAACTCTCCGTACCTTAATTGACCCTAGTACAAGGTGACAAGAACACTTTATTTTAATTATTTTTGAAAATATAATTTTGCCCTGTACCTGCTCCTCATTAAAAAGCGTAAAATTCATATTTAATTAAATTACTCGAACTTTACAAATAAAATTAACACAAAATACATAATACTTACAAGGAGTGGAAGTTTGAAATTAAATCAAAATTATTAATTTGATTAAAATAATTCATACTTGATTGATTTATTTAAAACTTTCACTTTAATATTTAAAAAAACATTTTATCATAGATTTTTAGAAACTTAAAAGATTAATATCTAATATATGTCTTTTGGAGATGTTATTTTCGAAAATCAAATTGAACTCTCCGTACCTTAATTGACCCTAGTACAAGGTGACAATAACACTTTATTTTAATTATTTTTGAAAATATAATTTTGCCCTGAACCTGCTCCTCATTAAAAAGCGTAAAATTCATATTTAATTAAATTACTTGAACTTTACAAATAAAATTAACAAAAAATACATAACACTTTTAAGGAGTAGATGTTTGTAATTAAATCTAAATTATGAATTTCATTAAATTAATTCATACTCGATTATTATATTTGACACTTTCACTTTATATTCTAACAACATTTTATCATAGATTTTTAGAAACTTAAAAGATTAATATCTCAGGTATCTTTTGGAGATGGAATTTTTGAGATAATCAAAATGAACTCTCCGTACCTTTATTGACCCTAGTACAAGGTGACCAGAACACTTTATTTTATTATTTTTGAAAATATTATTTTGCCCTGAACCTGACCCTCATTAAAAATCGTAAAATTCATATTTAATTAAATTACTTGAATTTTACAAATAAAATTAACACAAAATACATAACACTTTTAAGGAGTAGATGTTTGTAATTAAATCTAAATTATGAATTACATTAAATTAATTCATACTCGATTATTTAATTTGACACATTCACTTTAAATTCTTACAACATTTTATCATAGATTTTTAGGAACTTCAGACCACAATAGCTCAGGTATCTTTTTGAGATAATAAAATTGAACTCTACGTTCCATAATTGACACTAGTATTGGGTAATTAGAATACTTTATATTTATTATTTGCATGTATATTATGAACGATCAGTATCCTCGATGAACGATCACTTTAAAAATGTTTAAATTTCATATAACAATTTGGTATACTATAAATGATTTTAGGAACTTAAGACCACAATAGCTCAAGTATCTTTTTGAGATGGATATTTTAGATAATCAAATTGAACTCTCCGTACCTTAATTGACCCTAGTACAAGGTGACAAGAACACTTTATTTTAATTATTTTTGAAAATATTATTTTGCCCTGAACCTGACCCTCATTAAAAATCGTAAAATTCATATTTAATTAAATTACTTGAACTTAACAAATAAAATTAACAAAAAATACATAACACTTTTAAGGAGTAGATGTTTGTAATTAAATCTAAATTATGAATTTCATTAAATTAATTCATACTCGATTATTATATTTGACACTTTCACTTTATATTCTAACAACATTTTATCATAGATTTTTAGAAACTTAAAAGATTAATATCTCAGGTATCTTTTGGAGATGGAATTTTTTAAATCAAAATGAACTCTCCGTACCTTTATTGACCCTAGTACAAGGTGACCAGAACACTTTATTTTAAATATTTTTGAAAATATTATTTTGCCCTGAACCTGACCCTCATTAAAAATCGTAAAATACATATTTAATTTAATTACTTGAACTTAACAAATAAAATTAACACGAAAAACATAAGACTTTCAAAGAGATAATATTTGTAATTAAATCTAAATTATGAATTTATTAAATTAATTCATACTCGATTATTTTATTTAACACTTTCACTTTAAAATTTTACAAAGATTTTATTATAGATTTTTAGGAACTTCAGACCACAATAGCTCAGGTATCTTTTTGAGATAATAAAATTGAACTCTACGTACCTTAATTGACACTAGTATTGGGTTATTAGAACACTTTATTTTTATTCTTTGCATGTATATTATGAACGATCAGTATCCTCGATGAACGATCACTTTAAAAATGTTTGAATTTCATATAACAATTTGGTATACAATAAATTATTTTTAGGAACTTAAGACCACAATAGCTCAAGTATCTTTTTGAGATGGATTTTTGAGATAATCAAAATGAACTCTCCGTACCTTTATTGACCCTAGTACAAGGTGACCAGAACACTTTATTTTAAATATTTTTGAAAATATTATTTTGCCCTGAACCTGACCCTCATTAAAAATCGTAAAATTCATATTTAATTAAATTACTTGAACTTAACAAATAAAATTAACAAAAAATACATAACACTTTTAAGGAGTAGATGTTTGTAATTAAATCTAAATTATGAATTTCATTAAATTAATTCATACTCGATTATTATATTTGACACTTTCACTTTATATTCTAACAACATTTTATCATAGATTTTTAGAAACTTAAAAGATTAATATCTCAGGTATCTTTTGGAGATGGAATTTTTGATAATCAAAATGAACTCTCCGTACCTTTATTGACCCTAGTACAAGGTGACCAGAACACTTTATTTTAAATATTTTTGAAAATATTATTTTGCCCTGAACCTGACCCTCATTAAAAATCGTAAAATACATATTTAATTTAATTACTTGAACTTAACAAATAAAATTAACACGAAAAACATAAGACTTTCAAAGAGATAATATTTGTAATTAAATCTAAATTATGAATTTCATTAAATTAATTCATACTCGATTATTTTATTTAACACTTTCACTTTAAAATTTTACAAAGATTTTATCATAGATTTTTAGAAACTTCAGACCACAATAGCTCAGGTATCTTTTTGAGATAATAAAATTGAACTCTACGTACCTTAATTGACACTAGTATTGGGTTATTAGAACACTTTATTTTTATTCTTTGCATGTATATTATGAACGATCAGTATCCTCGATGAACGATCACTTTAAAAATGTTTGAATTTCATATAACAATTTGGTATACAATAAATTATTTTTAGGAACTTAAGACCACAATAGCTCAAGTATCTTTTTGAGATGGATATTTTAGATAATCAAATTGAACTCTCCGTACCTTAATTGACCCTAGTACAAGGTGACAAGAACACTTTATTTTAATTATTTTTGAAAATATTATTTTGCCCTGAACCTGACCCTCATTAAAAATCGTAAAATTCATATTTAATTAAATTACTTGAATTTTACAAATAAAATTAACACAAAATACATAACACTTTTAAGGAGTAGATGTTTGTAATTAAATCTAAATTATGAATTACATTAAATTAATTCATACTCGATTATTTAATTTGACACATTCACTTTAAATTCTTACAACATTTTATCATAGATTTTTAGGATTCAGACCACAATAGCTCAGGTATCTTTTTGAGATAATAAAATTGAACTCTACGTTCCATAATTGACACTAGTATTGGGTAATTAGAATACTTTATTTTTATTCTTTGCATGTATATTATGAACGATCAGTATCCTCGATGAACGATCACTTTAAAAATGTTTGAATTTCATATAACAATTTGGTATACAATAAATTATTTTTAGGAACTTAAGACCACAATAGCTCAAGTATCTTTTTGAGATGGATATTTTAGATAATCAAATTGAACTCTCCGTACCTTAATTGACCCTAGTACAAGGTGACAAGAACACTTTATTTTAATTATTTTTGAAAATATTATTTTGCCCTGAACCTGACCCTCATTAAAAATCGTAAAATTCATATTTAATTAAATTACTTGAACTTAACAAATAAAATTAACAAAAAATACATAACACTTTTAAGGAGTAGATGTTTGTAATTAAATCTAAATTATGAATTTCATTAAATTAATTCATACTCGATTATTATATTTGACACTTTCACTTTATATTCTAACAACATTTTATCATAGATTTTTAGAAACTTAAAAGATTAATATCTCAGGTATCTTTTGTAGATGGAAGTTTTCGATAATCAAATTGAACTCTCCTTACCTTAATTGACCCTAGTACAAGGTGACCAGGAAACTTTATTTTAATTATATTTGAAAATATTATTTTAGCCTGAACCTGCTCCTCATTAAAAATAGTAAAATTCATATTTAATTATATTACTTGAACTTTACAAATAAAATTTACACAAAATACATAAGACTTTCAAGGAGTTGATGTTTGTATTTAAATCATAATTATGAATTTCATTAAATTAATTCATACTCGATTATTTTATTTAACACTTTCACTTTATATTCTAACAACATTTTATCATAGATTTTAGGAACTTCAGACCACAATAGCTCAGGTATCTTTTTGAGATAATAAAATTGAACTCTACGTACCTTAATTGACACTAGTATTGGGTTATTAGAACACTTTATTTTTATTCTTTGCATGTATATTATGAACGATCAGTATCCTCGATGAACGATCACTTTAAAAATGTTTGAATTTCATATAACAATTTGGTATACAATAAATTATTTTTAGGAACTTAAGACCACAATAGCTCAAGTATCTTTTTGAGATGGATATTTTAGATAATCAAATTGAACTCTCCGTACCTTAATTGACCCTAGTACAAGGTGACAAGAACACTTTATTTTTATTATTTTTGAAAATATTATTTTGCCCTGAACCTGACCCTCATTAAAAATCGTAAAATTCATATTTAATTAAATTACTTGAATTTTACAAATAAAATTAACACAAAATACATAACACTTTTAAGGAGTAGATGTTTGTAATTAAATCTAAATTATGAATTACATTAAATTAATTCATACTCGATTATTTAATTTGACACATTCACTTTAAATTCTTACAACATTTTATCATAGATTTTTAGGAACTTTAGACCACAATAGCTCAGGTATCTTTTTGAGATAATAAAATTGAACTCTACGTTCCATAATTGACACTAGTATTGGGTAATTAGAATACTTTATATTTATTATTTGCATGTATATTATGAACGATCAGTATCCTCGATGAACGATCACTTTAAAAATGTTTAAATTTCATATAACAATTTGGTATACTATAAATGATTTTTAGGAACTTAAGACCACAATAGCTCAAGTATCTTTTTGAGATGGATATTTTAGATAATCAAATTGAACTCTCCGTACCTTAATTGACCCTAGTACAAGGTGACAAGAACACTTTATTTTAATTATTTTTGAAACATATTATTTTGCCCTGAACCTGACCCTCATTAAAAATCGTAAAATTCATATTTAATTAAATTACTTGAACTTAACAAATAAAATTAACAAAAAATACATAACACTTTTAAGGAGTAGATGTTTGTAATTAAATCTAAATTATGAATTTCATTAAATTAATTCATACTCGATTATTATATTTGACACTTTCACTTTATATTCTAACAACATTTTATCATAGATTTTTAGAAACTTAAAAGATTAATATCTCAGGTATCTTTTGGAGATGGAATTTTTAGATAATCAAAATGAACTCTCCGTACCTTTATTGACCCTAGTACAAGGTGACCAGAACACTTTATTTTAAATATTTTTGAAAATATTATTTTGCCCTGAACCTGACCCTCATTAAAAATCGTAAAATACATATTTAATTTAATTACTTGAACTTAACAAATAAAATTAACACGAAAAACATAAGACTTTCAAAGAGATAATATTTGTAATTAAATCTAAATTATGAATTTCATTAAATTAATTCATACTCGATTATTTTATTTGACACTTTCACTTTAAATACTTACAACATTTTATTATAGATTTTTAGGAACTTCAGACCACAATAGCTCAGGTATCTTTTTGAGATAATCAAATTGAACTCTCCGTACCTTAATTGACCATAGTACTGGGTAATTAGAACACTTTATTTTTATTCTTTGCATGTATTTTATGAACGATCAGTATCCTAGATGAACGATCACTTTAAAAATGTTTGAATTTCATATAACAACTTGGTATACTATAAATGATTTTTAGGAACTTAAGACCACAATAGCTCAAGTATCTTTTTGAGATGGATATTTTCGATAATCAAATTGTTCTCTCCTTACCTTAATTGACCCTAGTACAAGATGACAAGAACACTTTATTTTAATTATTTTTGAAAATATAATTTTGCCCTGAATCTGCTCCTCATTAAAAAGCGTAAAATTCATATTTAATTAAATTACTTAAACTTTACAA
>ARYC01006037.1:0-22925 GCA_000711775.1 Oxytricha trifallax | reverse complement strand
AGCCAGTTTAGAAAGCTGGCCCTCGCTCAGCAATAAACTGAGTTCAGACCAGCTAAGTATAAGAAAATAAAGAAGACAGACAACCAACACCTAAAGTTGATAATAATAATAATGCTAATCAAACTTATAACTAATGGTGGCCACCCTAATATATGTTGAATCTGCTGAAGTTGATGCTATAGCAAAATTAAGATAATTAAAATTACTTACTTTGATGCTAAAGTTGCTGAATCTTGATGAATCATTATATACTGCTCTCTGCCCTGCTTGAATCTTCCTGAATCTTCTCCATCTTGAATCTGCTGCATCTTGCTGAACCTAAATCCTATAAAAACCTAAAAATGCAAGATTATGCTTCAAATCTTGAGGGGGTTATCACATCATTGGGGTTTATCACATCATCAGATTAATATTCAACGAGGCCTACCTAAGCCTCCCTTACCTTTGTTATTATCGAGGATGCTGATGTTGCTGCCACTGACTCCCATTCATGCTGCTGATTCTCACTCTGCCTACTGCTGCTGCTGAATCTAAATAAAGTTTAAAGAAAATAAATTGTGTTAATAAAATAAATTGGAAAAATACTTACCTAGAATGTCTGAGTATCATGCTGATGCTGCTGGAGTAAATTACACTAATCAACCTGCTGCTGCTCCCAATCAACACTGTTGCTGCTCCCAATCCATCAAACAGAGGTGGCCACCAATACAAACTAACATCCAACAAACAAGAAAAAAAATAATCATTACATTAAATATTTGAGCTTCCTTAAGTAGCCCAATTTTGGGAATTAGAACTTTCTAGAATTTCCCAAACTAATTTTTGGAAGTTCCCAAAATATTTGGGGTTTAGGTTAACGTTTGTGATTTATCATCGGATGATTTTAGCTTAAGCTTTAGTTTGAGAAGTTTGTTAGCTGTTTAAGTTTCACTTGCTTTTGGGGTTTTTAAATAGCTAATTTCCAAACTTTTCTTTTACTTAAGTGTTTTTGATTTTAACTTTAAAACCCAGTAATCCTAAGTTCTGTGAAAGACTCTCACTCCAAGGGTGCTGGGGTAACACCCTGAAGGCCGAAGTGGCGTAAACTCTCAGGCTGTATCCTCGCCGAGGGCTTTGCAGGGCTGTTGCTGGTACTTGTACTTACTAAACTTTAGCTTAAACTTAGAGCTGGTCTGAGCTCAGCTTTCTTACTTAACTCTACACTGTTACTTGAGAGTGTAAACTGGTATTGGTAAGTGATACTCACTCTCTTAACTACTTCTATAGGTCAACAGCAGGTGAGAACTCGTCTCAGCAGGTCACCTGCTTGCAGTGCTACTCACTGCTTGTTTGTTTTGTTTGAGTCTTTTACTTCTTGTTTCTTCGTTGCCTAAGCTAAGTGGTGGCTGGGTTAATACCTGGCTCACAGTGTTTAGTCGTTTGTTAGTTTCTAGTTTTAAGTCTTTAGGGTTTGTGAGTGGTGGTTATGACCTGACTCTGACAACCATATTTATCTGTCGAGGGGTCCTCTGGCCAGGCAGCCAATCTCTGGTGTTTATAGCACTGGGGAAGGGTTGCTTGGAAGCAATCGAGCCTCAGCGAGGCATGTTTGAATAGTTATAGTATGTATTAATTTTAAGTAATATTCTTCACTTTAACCTTAGAAATCCAAGCTTTGGCCTGACTTTTGGGCTAGTGTACTGCCCTCTAGGCTTACTCTATCACCTCTTCCCTGTCCTAATGTTGTTGTCATGTCAGGCACCAATACCAAGTTATCCTAACAAAATTTCCGAAATTCAGGTGGAGGGGTCATAAAGTTAGCCAAGCTAAAGTGCTGTTCCGGAAAAGTTCCATAATCTAGGTTTTAAGGCCAAAGAAGACCAAATAAGACCCCATCTGCCTTGTATTCGAAGCCTAGCACCTCCCCTATTGCTTGAACTGTCCTATAGTTACATGTTATTTGTAATGAACAGTGTTATCAATGATTTTGATCAATTAGCCACCATAGAGATCACATGGGGTAGAGTTGGGCTGGACTCAAGGGGTGAGGAGGAGGCGATTTTTGAAAATTTCAAGGTCAAAATGGCCGTTAGGACCGCCCTGACATTTCAAGGTGGGTTAGAGTCACTTCCACCACCAATCGGCTTCTTTCCTTCTATCTCGTCGATCTAGAGTGTATAGCGATGTTTGGGTTGGGATGGTGGGATGGGGAGGAGATTGGTAAATAATTTTTGTAAAATCATATAAGTCATACTCTATAACTGTAAGGGGTATTACTAGTAGTTTTGGTTCTAGCCGATAATATTATAATAACCTCCCCTTTAAATCCGCGGTTCCGACCACTTTTTCTTAGGCAAATGGTATTAGTAATGTTGCAAACCATCTTCCTGATTTTTAGAAATATGTTTGGGAGTGATCTGTGAGGTCGTGTTGAACTCCTAGGAGCATCCGAGGGAAATGAGGAGGGGTCGTTGGGTCTTGAGGCAGATCAGATTTTTGTGTGGCCGACCTACCGATCTGAAAGTTCAAGTATTGGGTTTTCACTTGCTCAAGATAACTTCTCCAAAACCTCTATACCCGCTGTATGATTGATGCTTTTGTTTCCAGGCATTCGAATATGCTTGTTAACGTTAGCATATGCTTGGTTGGCATGATAGGGTGTGCTAGGGTAGGTGGATTGATGAAAAAGGGTGATTTATAATAATTATATATAGATAAATTTATAATTTTAAATTCAATCAACTTAAACTAAACTAATTATGCTTCTATAAGAGTGAAGCGCTCAATCACTCGCCACCATCACTATGGGATCAATGAATGCTTCCACACCTGCAACGCCATTGCCAGTCATGCCTCCTATATAAGCAGGTAAAGTACAACAAAAACCAACAAAGACGCTACAATACCTAAGGAGTTCCCTTAGCTAAATTTCGATACTTTTCATTGCTGTTGACAGTACTGACTATAGGCATTCTTGAGAGCGCGTAGTGTAAAGATAGTAAAGCTAGTCTATCCTCTAAAGCTATAATTTTAAGTTAAATTATTAGATGATTCCATACCTCCAAAGCAAGTAGAAGGGACAAGAGAAGAGGGTTGTATCGCAAAAGTAAGAGTACATCCTTTCATAATACTAGGTATGCCAATGCTGCCAGCCAGTTCCAGCAGTTAGAGTGCGAGATATGTGGTAAAAGCTTTCTTAAGAAAAATTTCAAGAGGCACTTTGCAGCTTAGCATACTGTCAACCTTGAGCTAGAAGACTAGAAGCTCGAGCAAGCATTCGTTCAAGAGGGCTACCAGGATCTAGATGTGCAGCCAATGTAGGAGGCTTTGAAACCAAGAGACAAGAAAGCTCATAAAGTGAAGTCCCCTAAGATTGTGCAATCGATTCAAGAGATTGATAAGGGCGATGTGTTCAACTTCCCAGAGAAGTCATGGGACCTTAAGCAGCTGCATCTCAGGGTGAAGCCTCACTGGAAGATTATTAGCACACTCAAACCATTACATGATGTTCCAATCCCAGCAAGACCAGTAAATTAAATTCTATACTTATTATTTTAGGTGTGCCTGCAACACTAGCTGCTTGCTAGAGGTGAGATTCTCTAAGGAGTGTACTTTGAGTACCTGACTCTAGACATAAAACTCTTTCCAGATCAAATTTATGTGCTGAAGTCTTTAGTATATTCATAAACCATGCTTAGTCTATTAAATAATAGAATCAAAGAGCAGTCCTTAAGTAAGATACATAGTACTAATCATATTTTCAATAGAATATGTGAACCCCAAAGTTATTGGATTGATGCAAGAGACAAGGCGTTCTATCTTTGAGTCCTACCTTAACAGTCAACTGGTTAGATGCGTCAACAATACTTTCACAGCGTATCTTGACGAAGTCAACCCAGACTGTGCAGAGGCTCTTGAAAATCTTAGGACTAATGAATAAATTGACATTGATATTTTTGATTTCCTAGGCTGTTTTAAGTTCAATTTCATTCACTCAAAGACTCTTATCCACTGGAGGCCTGGTACTTACAGAGAGAGACCTCGCAAGTGCTTTACTACCTTACCAACCATCATCAAAGTAAATTCAGAATGCCAGGAGTCTGTTCGAGCAAGGATGGTACATAGCAATGGTGTTTCAAAGGCTAGTCAACCATTTCATGAGCTTCTCATACAAATCAACATCGTTTCAGCATCAATGCCTCATCACATATCTCAAGCAGTGGTTTAATGAGAATAAGTCTCTTAGAGCGTACCAGATCAAGACCAGTAAAGGAGAGGAACTTCTAGCTATCGCCAAGAGATATGAGAACTTGATATGCCACTTGCTTCACAAAGACTAAAGTTCACAAGGGTACTATTCAGTATCTCAAGAGTAAAGTTTCAAAGAAGGCTAGCTAGTGCAAGACTCAGCCATAGAACTTAATTCCACCCCACCTGTAGCTTAGAATGGCAAGATTGAAGAAGGCCCTCAACATGGGAACAATGATGAAATCTAATTGCTTTGACAATGCTACTGCTTATATGATCGTGAGGGGTGACAAGGAAGAATGGATCTACGAGTGAGAGTGATTTATGTTAAGTTCGTGATGTTGAAATTTAAATTCAGATAGTTAAATAATTAATGTCTTATATTCCTTGCCGCTATCAACAGCCTTCATACCCACCTCACTGCTAGCATTAGTATCGAGTCTTGTATTTTTATTTATATTTTAATTTATTTCAAAACCCCAAAACCCCTACTTGCATGGAGTCACTGTCGCAGTATATAAGCAATGAGATAGTCAGTTAATTCTTCCTATCATTACAGATATTTGTCAGAATCAATTCTGAACTATGGGTTTCTTAGTAATCAGCAGTTCGAAGAGATCAAGACGAGTGCGCTGAAGCCATAGTCGAAAACTGTGCTCAAGTGGACACCAGTGGTGCTGGGCACCAACTTCCCCTCCAACCCCAAACCAGTGAAGCTCACCTACACCTCAGGCACCCTCCTCAACAATGGGCAGGGGCCACCGTCGACGATGGGCATACTGGGGGCAAATCATACGACTGCCCTTGGAGAACGTTGAGTGAGCGGTGTCGTCGTTAGTCTATGTTGAAAGATTGGCAACAGATGACCAACTATGTTATGGCCTCGAGCAGTACCTTCGAATGATAAGAAAGCCATCGCAGTCTTCAACATAGAGGAACCCCAATGTGATGACCAAGAACCTGCAGATCAAGTAGAGTGACTAGCTGTGGTAGGATCTACAAGACTTCAGAAAGGGCAGGGTGGGAGTATCGATTCCCTCTATCAAAATCATTCAAACTATGAAGTAATGAATGGATCATCAAAGAACCCATACCTTAAACGCAGAGATGTCAAGCTGGCACTGAAGAAGATCTCAGTAGTGCAGTACTACAAGGCGGAGGGCATGAAGCCCAAAGACATTGCGCTTGAGTTGGGTGTGGATCGACGATTCGTGTACAAAGCCATTGAGAAGTTCAAGTTGGAAGTGGAGCACCGAGTGCTCAATCCGAAGCCAAAGCAGAATAATGGGAGGAAGAATACACGGAGCAACCCACTGTTGCTGAAGGCGATTGCTGTCGTGCTCTAACAGCAGGGCATCTATAAGGTCACTGGCTGGCGCCTGCATCATAGCCTACTTGAAATGCAAAGTAAAGATTAAGAATACAAGAACCTCGCAGTGCCTTGCCTTGCTACGCTGCTGAAAGTATTGAAGGAAAGTTTCCACTTGAGGTTTGGCAAAGCCCAGAACGCCAACGCCAAGTATAGAGACCCATCATTCAATGACAAGAGGCTATGGGTGTCACGACTGCTCGCACAGCTATTCCTGGAGGATGCAGTGATCATATCAGCGGATGAGTCCAACTTCAGGAGCGATTACCTACCAACTAAGCAATGGAGTTTCAATTCAGCTGCCCTTCACAAGGAAGATCGTGGGGTCGACTCCTCCCTTACGCCTGCAGTTGGCAAGACCGAGGTCCTCGTCACCGATGATGTCATACAGTATGCTGAGATGCTGGTTGGCTACCCTAACAGAGAACCATGCATGTCGACTGTGGCTGGGGTCAGAGAGCAGGACCAAGTGAAGGGATCAAACATCGCACTTTTGTAAAGTCAGTTTCTTATTCAAGATGAAAAAGACCTAAAACTTGAAAATCTGAGACCCCAAGCAATTCTGGGAACCAGTAGGTGAGTATAGCCATCGTTGCCTAACCGCTTGAGTATAGTGTCGTCAGCAGCCCAAAATGGGTAGGAGGACCAAGTAAGTAATACTGAACGATTAGTGGCTGGATCTGGAATTGTTCCATCGAGGATTCCAAGGCCAAACTCGAAATCGACTTTGCAAAGTTGCGCAGGAAATTTTCCACCCAGGAACAGCATATCTTTGATAGTAGGGAGCAGAGCGTTGCTGGCACCCCTGTCAAGTGCAGCCATAAATATAAGTATACTCAACTGTCACCTATCTTGGAAGCCCCAGAGGGCAGTGCTTAATACACATCCTTATAGAAGCGCTTCGACGCGATCATATAGAGCTCCTCCAAGAAGCCTTCAGGCCTACCATTAACCCCTCTGAAATCGGCTTCCACTCTCAATCCATTGGTTCAGAACCTGGCCAGCCTCCGGCTGTAGTCAACTCAATGTAAGGGCAATGAGGTGATCAATGCAACAAGCCATGACAACTGGACAGGCATTACACCCAGACGCTTGCAGCTATCCAGCAAGGCAGTGAGCAGCAGTAAAGTCACAGTGAAGGAATAGGATGGTAAGCTATAGCTCTATGATTTTATTATGCTTTAGATGATGCTAAGTTAAGTCTACCCAACAAGATGAATGACTAAGCACCTATAGCAAACTCTGGCAATCTCGATGCTTAACCATTGCAACACTATACTCCTATTGCAGCAGCCAGACAGCAAGTCAGCCAGAGGTTGGGCACTTATGGCACCATGGCTAGGAATCTCTCAATCACCAAGGAATCCACCAAGAGGAATCAGTTTTCTATGAGCTTAGTGGCAGCAATCACTAAGGAACAGCTGGTCTCCAGCCAAATAATTGAGGGTGCCTTCGATGCCGTGCTGTTCGAGAACTTCCTCTATCATACTCTGCGCCAGCTGCGCACTGACAAGGACCTTGGCCTGAAGAAGATCGTGCTGCTCATGGACAGCGCAGTCATTCACAAGTATTCAGAAGTGTTGGAGACTGCCAGGAAGTTGAAGGTGACAGTGCTATTCAATGCAGAGTACTCACCCTGGCTCAACTCCATCGAGCAGCTGTTCTCATACATCAAGAGGCACCTCCGCCAGGAGCAGGCAAACAGCAAGTAAGGATAGTTACAAAACCTCTTATAGGATTCACTTAGTTAAAAGACTCTCCCAGATTCTTAAAGCCATGACCAAGAGTGATGTGAACAAGCTGTGGGCCTTCAGCGTCAAGCTGTGGTGCACCACCATCAGACATGGGTTCGTATGAGTCAGTGATTAATGACGATGAGTGGAGTTGCAGGTGCTCTGCACCAGTCAAGACAAGCACCCATAGCAGTTGAACAGTTAAATTAATTGATTAAAACTTCCCTATTATATATCACGCTTTTAAGTTAAAGTCTAAACTAATCAATCGTCAAACTATCAAAACCTCCCTCACCTCCGGCATTGCTGAGGTCAATTCCACCAACACACCAACGATGGCCCAACAGCTTGAGTTACCAATGATGGCACCGATGGATCAAGAATGGAGCAATAGATTTTAGGATCTAGAAGATGAGATTAGATTGCTAATTGGCCTCAACTCAAGCCTATCGACGACGAATCGACATGAAGTGACCATGCCCGATCGACGCCAATTGACGGTGTCAAACGACCATGTAAATCATCGAAATCTTGCCAAACATCGAAATCAAGTACTTGGTTGTTCAAGAAAAAATTGGGGTTTATATTATGATGTTGAACACTAAAATCAGCAAATTTTGTAGTAATACACTCTCAATTAACACAATGGCTCCTAATATTTGGTCATAATTAAATATTTAATTTATTTTTCAAATTTCCTATTTTACGTATTTTAGCAATAATAATTTCAAAAATCCTTTAGAGTATATATATTTTAATGAGATAACATTCATATCTTTCTAGTATGATCTTCCAATAGAAAGTTTTTAAAACTATTTAACACTTTTTACTATTTATATATACATATATATTTTTATAGTTTTATATATAAAAAAAAGCTTGGAAGATCTAATGAATTCCACAGAAATTTCAAATTTTATAGAATCAATACCAATAGATTTAAAAATTATTTATTATAAATTATTTAGAAAATTCAAAGGAGTGAAAGTAAATGAAAAGAAAATCTTTATATTAAATGAAAAAACTTTTGATGGGTTATATTAATGGGAAATTATGAAAAATAATAATATATTTTTATATTAAAATACCGTTGTAGTTTTATAGTTTAAATTAAAATGTATACAATAATTAGAATAATAAAATAATCAAATTTATAAGTATTTTTAAGTCACTTAATATAAATTAATCTTTGTTAATATAAAATTCTAAAAGCTTCGAAAATTTCATTTTATAATTTGAGAAAACTTAAGTTTTGTTTATATATGAAAAGAAGGAGAAAAACAAGCAAGTTAAAAAATAATTATTACTGACTTAAGTTAATCATTGATAGTCAAAATCTCATATCTCTTTCAGTAGTTCGATTGATAAAAGTAGCCATTTTACTCATCCTTTATTATGGTTTTAGCATGGTTAATATATGGTTTATATTTTTAAATTAGTGATACAAAAGTACATGAAAGTTTCGGACATTTTATTAAATTGAGGTTATAGATTTATTGTTAAAGTTGGGAAATATATGTGATGAATATAGTTATCAACTAAAGCCTATTCTAAACTACACTTCTACAGCAACACTGCTTTTTAAATATCCTTCAACCATACAATAAGACTTTGTTAAGAAGGGATTTTACCTGAACTACAAGACTTATTAAGGAAAGTTAGTCATGATAGTGAAACAGGATAGACATGCTAAGTAGCGAAAAGACCACATGAGACCTCCCCAGGCAATCGATGAACGAGCACGTTGTTGAATCTATTCTGTCCAGTTTATGGGTCTTTGAACACCTGGCTCTTGTAGTAAGATTGAGTGGGTACCCAAAAATCAAAGCATGAAACTGCATGATTTATTTATCTATCTGGCTAGCTTATGCCCCAGTTTTAATTTCTGTACAGCATTAAATCATAATAAAAATAAATATCCTTCGACAATTAAGCGTAACTGCCTATTATCATTTAATTTGAATAATCAGCAAGTTAATTCTAAGCTTAAGAGACCCTATAAATTTCAGTAGTTTCATACTGATTTTCTAATCAAATGATTAAACTCTTAAATACTCTTCCCATTTCTCTGGGCTAGAATGCTGTGATGTTTCATCGACAGTTTCCTTAACTTCACATCTATAACCAAAATTTATAAAATTGATCATGCACCGACTTAAACCCCTCATATTTTCAAAATGGAATTATGTTGGGGAATTTCTAAACCTATGTATATGACGATAAAAATTAATTTTTAGGGAAGCTTTTTTTGTCAATAAACATTGTTTTTAAGAAATAATATTTAAATCAGTAAGAATACAACTTTCGTTCCTTACAAGTAAATAGAACCAAAAAAAGATAAACCTCAAAATATCCCACCCTGCATTTATATACTTTCTTTAATTTTTTTAAATTTTTTTTCTCCAATATTCTAGTTTTTTAATTACTATTCATATGAACATCATGCTATTCATGATCTTACCTTTAAATTTAAAATCCAATATTTTTATTTCCCCTTAATTTAATTAGATAAAAAAAATAGAACTAAAATTTCATGCTTAAAATTCATGAGACTTATATATAAAGATTCAAAGGCTTGGAAACTCCCCACCCATTCATTTTTATGATTATATAGATTAATGTTCTCTTAAGGGCTTCAAAAAAATTTTAATGAATTAAAATATAATTTTATTTTGATGGATAATGTAAGATCAATTTAAATAAGATATTTAAAATAATTTGACACTTTAATATGGATATAAAGAATACAAGAGAAAAATTATTGATTAAGATAAGGAGCAAACTCAAATAAGAAACCATTTCATTTGTGTCATGACAGTAATAAAAGTCGTTTCTCGATTTCATAAATAATCACCAAAAATATAATAAAAATAAATATAAATATAATTTACAGTTTCAAGATACTTCACTAAAAAAATTATTATCTTACACATACCTGGAAATTTCATTTGAAAAATACTTATGCTAAACCAAGAAATTAAAGATAATAAGTTTTAAATTCTTTTAATGAAAATTTAATTAAAATAATTTAATAAAAAATTTATAGGTATTAAATCATGCTACTATTAGCTTAGATAGATCAAGCATTTATAATTCTATAGTAATTATTATGAATTAGGATTTAAGCATCAATTATAACCACTTAAAAATAATCCTGTTCTAACTTAATGATGAAATATTTGATGATAAAAATACTATTAAAATTTGTGATATAACATAATACATCTAAAATTATTAATATATTATTATTAATAGTTTGGTTAAGTGTTTTATTTTAATAATTAAAGAAAATCATGAATTTGGACTAATTTTTTATCATAAATTTTAATATTGCTGTACTTCTTGTACCAATAATGGAATCAACTCTATCATATGCTCCTCTCTGCATTCAATCGATGATATAATTTAAATTACTTTAATAAAATGGATTAGTCATTAAAATCACTCTTTTGATTCTATAGACTTTCGTGTATAATATATTATTAATATTTTTAATAAATTATAATTTATAATATGAATACTTTAAATTTAATCAAAAACTTAATAGAGTAATACGAATACTTAAAGATCAAACGCAGGTGGAGATAATGCACTCATTAAAAATGTAAGTTACAAAAAACATATTTTTAATTTTTTTTATAGTGGTCATACCTAGTAAGACCACAGGTGCAGCTGGACTGGTGCTTCGCAGAGTCACAGAGAGAGCAGACATAGAAGCTAAATTTGACGATGAAGATGAAGAATAGCAAATATCAGAGAGATTTCCATTTTTAATTTTCATAATAAGTTTTAGTATTAATGTGATTAAAATAATTAATTACTTAATTAAAGTATTCGAATTATAAATCATAAATGCTTGATATGGGTGTGAAGCTAAGGATCTGTCGATGAGAAATCATAGTTCTCTAGGCTAAGAGAAAAATATGTACAATATATTAAAAGTTTATTCATTTTCGATGATTTTTATATGATGTAGCAAAATTTTAAGGCCTATCCTATTTAGTATTAATTTGCACTTTCTTTACATTCGAAAATAATTGATAAAAGTAACTTAATAATAAAAATTAATAATTTAATTTCTAAATCAAACAAGAATATTCTTTTGTAAGAAAAATAATTCAATATTCTATTTTATAAAATTAAAATTTTATATGTTGTGTTTTGATAAATTTCTCAAACATTTTTTAAAAATTCATTTAGTTTATTATATTTTAAATTATTTAAAAAGTTATATTGAGTAATCAACATATCTAATTTTATAAGAAAATATTTTTTTTTAAAGAATTGAGCTATATTGGGAATATTTAAAGGTTACTTCAAGGATTTCTGCTAAATAGCTTATTTATATCCAGTAGATTTCTCTAAACTGTTGATAAAAAGTTAACCTTACGATAATAAAACTAAATATTTGCGAGAAGGAAGGTTTTTATGTTTATAAGTAAGTAATGAATAACTTCCCATTTCATATTATTCATTATAGAATTGATTTTACTTTTTATATTATAGCTTGTTAGGCTGTAAGTCAAGAATTCGAATGAAACATTCTTATTAGCATATCTTGTGTAGCTTACATTTGTTTGACTTCTATTATATCATTTTTACTTCATGAGACTTAGTCTTTCTGTTTAATTTCTTCTCACTTTTATTATGTATATGCCTATGCCACATTTTTCTGTAAGGTAAGAAATCGGGGTAACAATTTGAAATTTTTGTTTACAAATTCCTAGAGGCAATCTGATTTAAATTTCTTAAATTTGGTAACTTGAGGAGAAAACTGAATCGTTTTTGAGAGATTCTTAAACAACTTTATTTATTACTTCAAATAAAGTCAAAGATAAAATATCTTTGACAAAATATGAGTTATGCAAGAATAAGAAAATAATATAACAATATCTAAACCACTCTTTGCATTCATATAGGTATATTAATGAAGTATGATGTAAATTCATATGATTATTTGTTTTAAAAGCATTTTTCTGTTCTTTTAGCAATACTTTGAATATTAAGATTAATAATGTGGTCAAAAATTTGTTTTATTGATATTAGAGAATTCCAGAAATCTTTTTAAAACATATATATATATATATATCAATAAATTCTTACTGAAAAAAATATATACATATAATATAACTTGTAGGCAATCATTGTAGAAATACAATTAAATTGGAAAATTAAATATTAAATTATAATTAGAAACTTAAGCTTGCAGGTCAAACAGTCCTTCAACCTAAAGTACTATTTTAATTTTGTTGTATGGTAGAGTTTTCGACGATGGCACGATTGTAAGAATCGCATTTTGCTTGCAAGCAATAGTTTTCGAGCTATGACCAAAATAAAGTTAATTGTTATAAATAAAAATGAAATAAATAATGTAATAAAATTTTATTTTTTTATCTATATTTTATAAAAATCATGATTTGAGTTTTTTTGTCATATTCTGAGCAGAAATATAATTATTGAAAAAATATTTTAGAAATAATAATTAATGGTAAAATTATTAAGTATGAACCAAAATAGCTAATTTCTAAAATATTTTTTCAATAATTATATTTTTGCTCAGAATATGACAAAAACACTCAAATCATGATTTTTATAAAATATCTATAAAAAAATAAAATTTTATTACATTATTTATTTCATTTTTATTTATAACAATTAACTTTATTTTGGTCATAGCTCGAAAACTATTGCATGCAAGCAAAATGCGATTCTTACAATCGTGCCAGCGTCGAAAACTCTACCAGACAACAAAATTAAAATAGTTCATTCAAAACCCCAAAACTTTTGAAGTTGTTTGATTGAGTTTTTTATTGATAAGAGGCTTCAATTGACGCATGCCTTAATAAGCTTTTAATAGGGTTTATGGGGGGTTAACGTTTAAATATTAGTAATTTAATTCAGTATATAAAGCCAGTTTTTTAAGATATCACACAAACATAAACTTAAAGTCATGTGGCAGATCTCTAAACTATATCTTTTTAAGTTGATGTTTTATTGTATAAATTGTAACTTAATCTTCTTAGCTTGGCTTGATAAAAGTTGAGTATGCAAGTTCTCTGAGACCTCCATTTATTTTATTTTTATCAAGATATTTTTTGATTCTTTACTTATAATATCTCTAATTCTTGCAGCTAAAGTAATCGTTTCTAGCCATGTCACTCTCTATTATTATTACTGCTAGAGCCCAGATATCCCATTAAGTGTCACCATCTCTCCAATCCTCTTTCTGGCAAATATCCAGGAGTACCGTATACATTGCCTAATGCAGAGGCTTGCACTCTTTGAGCTCTGTTGAAATCAATGATATAAACTCTAAGAGGCTGAAAGTTCATCATTATGTTCTCTGGCTTTAAGTCTCTATGAACATAGCCAAGCTTATGAAGCTCTTCAATACCCTCAACTATTTGCTGCACGATCTAGCCAATTTATCTTTGGCATCTATTCTCAGATAAGAATTCTTTGTAAGTCATCTCGAGGAGAGGAAGTCTAAATGCAACATGATCCTTTCCAAGTAGTCCAGCATCTAGCTAAATAATATGCTTACACTCTTTAAACTTTGCCTGTTAAAGAGTATAATACACATTAGGAAATTCTATTTAGAATTTGACATCAGCAAGAAGTAATTTAAAGGATATATTTTCTAATCATATTAGTCATCAGTGATGACTCTCTTCTCTACTTTATCATCAAGAGTGAGGTAGCTTTCAAGACAAGAATCTATGTTAATGATTTTTAAGATTGGGATCTTTATCGTCTCAATTTTTACCATGATTTTATTGATATCAGAGACAGGAAAGTTCTTGACAACTTTCTTCATTTTAACTAACTTTTGTACCTCAACACAGAGAAACTCGGCAAAATTTCTTAATCTTCTTTTTTAGAGGAATCTTTTACCTTTAGGTTCATGAATAAAGACAAATCTTTGATTATGCTTTTTCTTTAATTGAACTCTGAGGTATATTATATGAGAATATGGCTTCTCACAGAACTCACAAATATACTTCCCATCCTTCTTTTAATGCTTGAGATTTAACCTCGGCATATCGTTATGTATATCTTTCTAATGTCTCTTGTAAGTTGACTTTTAGAGAAAATTTCATTGCATTCTTTACATTAATAGTCAACTTTAGCTGGTAAAAATTAATGCTCTATGGGGGTTGTTTTACCTCCTCATCATTTTGCTCTATCTCTTTGATGAACTTCCTTATTAGTTTATATTTTAATCTCAAAGCTAGATTGGTCAAAGTTGTCATAAGGAGACTCCCACTGAGTACAAGCGCCTCTGGTCTCTACTTTTCTTGACTGCTGGATTCATAATTTTTATTGACGTAACCCAAGTAATGCAGCTCTTCTCAAAAAGTTAGCGCTCATTTTAGTTTGCTGATATAATTTATTATAATATTGATAAAATATACCTAGATATAGTTTAATAGTAGAGTATATGACACTCTGGTAAATTCTTTGCTGAGAGGTAAAAAATAAATCACCATAAACAGCTGTACGTTGACATATTTTATGACAATTTTTTACATTTTAGAAATTAAAATACGGCTATTGAAGTTTAGTTTCTCTAAGAAGTCCTCCAAATCAAGTTTGAACATAACTTAAAGGTAAAGTTATAAAACATTTTTAAATTTAAATTGCTCCTATTAAGTTTTAACCTTAAAATTTAACTCTTAATAAAGTTTGAATTAATTTGAAGGACCTCCTAAAATAATTAAACATTACAAGGAGCAATTTAATGGAGAAAGTTTGATAAAAATGGAAATCAATCTGTGAAACTTGGAGCAAGTTTTTCAATGCTTTTTCGCATATATTTTCAAGGTTGACCTCCAGTAGGTCCTCCCTATTTAGTACTTAAAATTTTAATAAACTAGGAATGGACATCCATAATTAAAAATTTCATTAAATTTCTAGAAAGAGGAAGCAAGATGGAGTTTATGAATGATGCAATGAAGTGAATTTAATCTCAAGATTTAATACTAAAATTTCGAAGTAAAGATCACCTATATAGATATTTGAAAGCAAGGTAAGTTCTTAGCTAAGATTGATATATTAATCATAGTTGGATTGTTCTTGTCTGCTTAGGAGTGGATTAAAATATTATTCTTAAAAGACTTACTGAGTGAAGAGAAAAAACTTTTAAGTCTAATGAAATTATGATGGTTGAAATTCCTAACTACCTTAAAATATCAGGGAAAAATCTATATGATGATGCTATGAGTGATCCTGATGTTGCTCTATACCCTCCTTCAAAGCTGCAATTATCTAATAAGTTGTCAGAGAAAACTTCTTCTTTGGTTCTTGGAACTATGATACCTGAGTACTTAAATGAAGCTCACAAGAAACTCTGTAGCATGTCTCCTGAAGAAAAAGAGAAGCAGGGAATTAAAATCAGCGACACCTGGCTCTAAGAACTGCAGAAGAATCCATTCATCGCTAGTAAGCTTACTCTTTTAACTTTATAGAAAAACCTGGTACTGCTATTTACTTAATGAAAGAGCGCAGCAAACTAAATAGAGAGAGAAAGTCTTAAGTAAAACATGAATTGAGTAAGAGGCTCTTCAAAGATTTATAAAACAAGATGAGATGAACATAGATGTAAGAAGAGAAGAAACATAGGCCTAAGCAAGCCATAAGAGAAGGAAAAGAAAGAGAAGCCAAATTCCTTTACTGGCAAATTTAAAGTGTGAACTTATTCACTCGTTTAAATCTAATACTTATTTATATACACGAAATCTATATCCCTTCTCTTGCATATGTTTTTGTTTTATCATCGCTAACTCTTTTAGCAGCATTCTTAATAAAATTTACAGCATCTATCTTCAAGTGATGCATCAAGTGATAGAGTAAAAGTTCTTTGTAGTGGCCTTTTAATAACCTTCAATATAATTTAATTCCATTAAACTGAGGACTGTAGGGAACATTAAATACAGGTGTCTAGTTTAATCTTTCATATCCTTCCTTGAGTCTTTAGTTTTAATGGACCGATAAGTCAAAATAATCTCTTAGTAGGCATACTTATCTCTGAGCTATTATAAGAACTTTATTTATACTCAGTCTTCATTGAGCGAGGATGGATAACATAAGTCTCGAGTGCCATTATCTTCGTTTATTCTACCAAGTATAGCATGAGTTTAACCTTAACATTTTAATCATTTAATTCTATAATGCTATATCTCTTAAACCAAGACCTTTATATGAAGATATTAAAGGTGAATACTGCCTCATCAGCGTGTATGAACTTTATATTATGCTCTTTAGCCCTCTGCATTTAATCTAATATATAATTTAAATTATCCTAATAAAGTGGAATATTAAAGTCATTCAGTCTCTTAATGTGATTGACTGTCTTGTAAGATGTTCCATTTTTTTTTTTTATATATGGAGTGTTGACGTCAGGGCGTCCCAGGTTCGTCAGGACATCCCAGGCTCGTCAAGACGTCCTAGCAACGATCCTGATGTCCCAACTATTAAAATAATCAAATCCCAAATATTCCTTAATAATTTTTATATGTGTTTTGATTTATGAGAGTAATGTTGGGGGTTAGAGTCAATTTTTGATTAATTTCCTTTATAAGTTAGATTCAATGTTATTTATAATTTTCGTGGTGGAGATTTTTAATATTTTGTATTTTATAATCACTACATCTTGATAAATGTTATGTAGAAATAAATCATGAAATAAAATTTTAATGAAGTCGCATTTCCTAGCTTGATAATATAATTAAACTATTTAAAATTTATGAAAACTCCTTCTTATAATTTCTTGAAAATTAATTTTTTGAAATTCTCTGGTCCCAATATATTTTTACTATTTTAGTCTATAGTACCAATTATGCTTTGACTAGATTTAAATTTTTCCATTAAAACTTAATTATATTATAAATAGGAACTAGTTAAGAGTTGGTAAATACCTATTAAAATTAATAAGATTTAGTACCAGAACTAATAAAATTAATAAATTTTTAGTACTAATTTAATGGAATTTAATTGATAAAAATATTAATCATTATCTGAAATTTGTTACAGTTTTAGCAACCTTTCTCCATTTCGTTAAAGACTTGACCTCCTATTAGATACTCATAATTAAAAGTTGACTAGAATTTATAGAAATTTAAATACAAATTTATTAGAATGAAATCCTTTTTAATACTTATAGAAATAAGAGATTTTATTATTGTTGCCATCAATACCTTAAAACCACTCATTTTTAAGATTATTTTTTCTCAATTTTACTTAAGTTTACAAGCCTTTTTGTGTTTAGATAAAATATTTGAATAAAGAACGCAAGCTAAATAAAATGAAAGTATTGAATTGAATTCAAAAATAATTTAAGTTGAAAATTTCATAAAAGTTGTGTTTAAAAGCCAAATTTTTAAATGATTTAATCATTAAATTTCATAAATACAATCATTAAAAGTTTTAACTAATGAGAAAAATGAATAACAGGAAAAAATCACTCAAACTATTCTTTTCCAATTAAAAATGCTTTATCATATATATATATATATAATAATGAGTTAATATAATTTGAATAAAAACTTGATCATGTATAACTTTAATATTTAATAACTAGAGTAAATATGATGCTAACTAACTCTAGTAAATCCAGTTATAAACATTAAAATCTTATCAATAAAAACACTTATAAAACTAATTAAATAGTTTAGGGATTTTGGGTTCTTATTATTTTATATATTTATGATTTGGGATACCTTGACCCGGGACATCCTGACGAGCCTGGGCCCTGACGTCAACAACAATTATATGTTAGCTTTGGATTAAGCAGACATATGAAGCTCATGGAACTGGCGATGAAACATAACAGCTCTCTATGCGAGAGATAAATGAGCACAGACATTAATAAGATAATCAATTTATGATGTTGCTAAAATTTTAAACATATCTTTGGCTTAGAATTAAGGCGCTGTCTCTTTAAATTGAATGATAATAGACAGTGAGACCGGACAGTAGCTGGAGATTAACGGAGCAGCCTTGCTATAAATGTGTAATTTATAATAGGCTTGAGTTGATCACTATAATCATCGCATCCATAAGGCAACATAATCAATAAATCTATATACTCATTGTCATAATCTGACCCAAAACCTCGCATATACTCACTTAAAATACTAATATTTAAACATTAAACCACTTCTTAAACCCTATCAAAAATTCTATTAAAGTATGAGTTAATTGCAGTCTATTTATCAATAAAAAACTCAATTAAACAATTTCAGGGTTTTCGGTGTTTTTATTAAGGGAAAAGTATGTTTGACCTGCTCGCCATAAATTAAATTCATAGCTTTCTCGACCTAGGCATTATGGTACTTGTTCGATAGAAAATTTAAAAATTAGATGGACTTTCATAATGGCGATATTAATTATTCGCATCTCTCAGCGATATTGATTTTTGGTAATTTGTTCAGTTGAACTTTATAAACTTTAAATCTATTAATATTAATATAATATATTCAAATGGGGAAATTGTATATTTAAAAAATACATTCAAACTTAATTAATTGAAACTGCCACTAATTTGTAATGGGTTTAAATAGAATTTAAAATAGCAAGTATAAAAATTGTCTGTAAAAAATTGCCGTTTTTAAGCATCAACTTCAATAAAAAAGTTGGAAAGTTCGAATCCTGCTATAGAATTGAATTACTTTTATTTTAAGTTCCAATATAATTTTTTATTTATTTAAAAAACAAAAATAAAAGTAATTCTAAAGCAGGATTCGAACTTTCCAACTTTTTATTGAAGTTGATGCTTAAAAACGGCAATTTTTTACAGACAATTTTTATACTTGCTATTTTAAATTCTATTTAAACCCATTACAAATTAGTGGCAGTTTCAATTAATTAAGTTTGAATGTATTTTTTAAATATACAATTTCCCCATTTGAATATATTATATTAATATATTGCTAAAATAGAATTGAATCAGGAAATTGTGAAAATAAAATAAAAAATAAATAAATAATATAATTAGACCAATGGTAAAATGCGTAAACCCCAAATCCCCTCAATTTCAAAACCCCTGTGTTTTTGTTGACATGTTTCATTTTTTTATTAGTAGTTGGTCAAAAAATTTAGGGGGATGGTCAAAATTATATATGTATTTGTAAAAATTCATACATCTCATATTTAGGGGTCTTTATAATTAGGGAAGTTGGGAGATTTGCGAAATTAGCGATTTCAGAGATTTGCGTAGTTTAGGGCAAAATAGGGACTTTTCATTAAAACCTCTCTCATTTATCGAAAAGGGGCTTGAAAGTAGGGTAACTCCATTAAAGTTTGGAAGTTTTGCCAAAATATCGCATTCAGGCATAATTGCGATAATATGAAAGGAAATGCAACTAAGTAGAATCGCGAAGGAAGTGGCCATTTTAAGAGTGCAAATGTGAAATAGTAGCAGTATTTTAGAATTGAGTGTTGTAAAGAGTGAATTAGGACATTTTTAAGTAAAATATAAATAGTGTTATTAATTATAATAATATGCGATGAATTTAAAACTGACATGACTGGGGAAATTGTAAAGGGAAACAGTTTTATACACTACTTCAGCTATGAAACAAACATCATCACACAAAACCGAACCGAATAGTGTGAATCTACTTCTTGATACTGAATGCCCATATCCCCTGGATGTCTTCTTTTCTTAAATTCTGAACGATTTCAGCAACCCTCTTCACTAATTGCTGCCTAAAAGTGTAAAGCCCATTAAACTTACTTGTTCTGAATAGTGTCCATCTTCATCTCCTTCTTGTAAAGGAGAATAACTGCTCAATTGGATTGAGCCAAGGCGAGTATTCGGCGTTGAAGAGCACATTCACTTTGAACTTTCCGGCTGTGGCTAACATCTCTGAATATTTATGAATGACTGCGTTGTCCATCAGCAGGACCACTTTCTTAGAGTGTAGTTCTTTGTCAGTTCTTACACTGCGTAAGGTATGGTAGATAAAGTTTTCAAAGAGAACTGAGTCAAAAGCTCCTTCTATCACTTGACTGGAGATAATTTTATCCTAGGAAATCGCAGCAATATAAGACATTGAGAATTGCTATCTCTTAGCTGAGCTTTTCTTAATTGACAACTCTCTCACTTTCATCCCATAGTGTCCCAGGTTCTGCTTCATCTCACTCTAGTATTCCTTAATGCTTTTCAAGTGAGGGTCTATAAATAGCTGGGGCCAAAGCTTTTTTAGTAAGAGCCCCTTTCACTCTGCAAGTTTCCCTGCTCTGACCCAGGGTTCGATGAGTCTTTTGTGGAAGCTACTTGAGAGTTTTAATTTCCTAGGAGTGACCGCAAACCGACTTTCCAACTTGGTTTCGGCATCTAGGTCAACAGACTTCTTCCTCGAAGATTCCAGTTTTAGTTTTGATATTTTATCGAGAATAGTAGTAAAACCACTCTTCACTTTTGAAGCTGAATTGTCTTTAGACCCACTGATTTCACTGAACTATTTATGCGGAAACTCTGAAAAGTTTTATTCAAGGTGAATTTCTAGTTGGAGGTCTCAGGGACCTCTAATATCGGGGAGAGGTCTTTTGTAAATGCAAGCCGAGTTTTCATTGAAGGGGTCTGAAGTTGGTTTTTTTATGGTTTCAGTTATGGATTTCCCGAAAAGTATTATGCATTAATAATTACCTTAGTATTTTCAATGGTTTTCTAACTTTAATTACTGGTTTTCGATGACTACTTTGACCCCCTTAGAACTTTCGCTCCATGAATTTAGATTGGAGTGCTGACAAGATTCTTTGGCGTCTAGGATATTTCTTAAACCCCTATCCTACCTTAGGTCCTATAAAGCTTTTCATTGCAAAATTGCTAATTGCTTACGAAGTTGACTTAGCCATACCGAATTTTCCACTTTTAATATTTCCAACCTTTAAATTACAATTTTTAGAAAACCCTAAGTCAAATGAATTTGAAACCTTCTCTAATTATTCCCCAACATTTTCGATTTTTTCCAGATGGAAGCTCTCTGAGAATTTCGAAGTTGAAGAATCAGAACTTTGATCCATTTTGAGGAGCATTTTTCCATACAAAAGTTTGTCATCGCTAGCGAGGATCATGCTATCATTTTGCAACCTTTTTTATCGCTTCTGTAATTTTGCAGAATCTCGATGCATATCTTTAATGTTGAAGCTCCATTACTTTGAGGGCATCGAGTCCGATCGGAAGTTGCTCTCATCAACTAAAATGATAACTGCATCCTTATATAAGAACTGAGCCAACAACCTGCTAATCCAGAGCCTCTTCTCATTGAAGTTCGGGTCTCTATACTTTGTATTAGCCAGCCTGAGTTTTCCCATATCTTAGATGGAACTTATCTCACAGAATCTTTTGAAGAGTGGTAACGCAAGGTACCTTAAGTAGCTTACACTCTGGCTTTGTTTGAGCCAGGTTTAATAAATAATTATGAAGCTTCTATCCTGTAACTTCGTAAATTCCGTTCTGTTCTAGGTAGGCCTGTATAGAATCAAGCAAGAGCTAGTTCCCACAAACCCCTTTTCTACCCACTTTCTTTTGTGATTCAGGATCAAGAATCTTATGCTTGACCTCGTACTTAAACTTTTCGATAGTCTTATATACAACATCCACATCCATCCTCAATTTCTTAGCCACTTGATGAGGTTTTAATTGCTCGTTATAGTATTAGATTAATAACCTCTAATTTCTTACATGCGAGATTAGCTCATCTTTTCTTCAAAAAAGGATGTGCTACTTAACTTCTAGGATTTGCCTTTTTATTTTTTTTTGTCTCGTTGAGTGACTCTATTAAATTTTGACTGCCTCTAAGAGCTCCTCGTTACTCATAAGCTTTACATTCTCCTGTCTTATTATATCTTGTGTCGCTTCCTTAATCATTCATAACTGGTTTATTCCTGATTCTGGCAAGTCAAAAATTTTGAAGTAAGCTTCAAGGAATTTGTAAAGCTCATCATCATTTTTTATGTAGCAAACATCAACATTGCTAGCTAAATATTCTTGAATTTTTTCTTAAGGAAGTTTTATGATTTCTCCATCTGTAAGCTTCTTGATTTGAACAGGGACTTCACAACTGTTTAGCAGTTATCCAGAATTGTATGTGAATTTTGTTGACTAAATAACATTTGGGAATAATTTACCAAGCACGACAGGAGTCCATTTAACAATAGATTTCTCTTAAGTCTTAACTTTGCTTGGTTTAATTACAGATAAGGCATTAGAAATAAGAAAATCGTCGCTTAATATTGACTGCTATGAGCAAGAAATCTCTGATTAAGATCCATTCTTAGACTCTTCGTTAGGGTGTGAGTTTATACGTGCATTCTAGTTATCTGTTTTTAAGAACTTCATTTATTTCTAGGTATAATTTTACAGAAGAAGCTTGATCAAATTTATTATATTCTAATATCATTAAGAATATAAATAGATATCTTTAGTATTTTAATTATAAATTAAAATGGAAGGAATGCAATAATCGATTGGTGACCAAGCAGTATTTTAATTACTACCAAATGATGTGGGACAGATTACATATGCATATAAAGAAGGTGACTCTCCTCTTGAAATAATAGGACTTTATTCTTTGTCATGCAAGTTCGCT
>ARYC01006036.1:0-10977 GCA_000711775.1 Oxytricha trifallax | reverse complement strand
TTTCGAGACTATGAAGCGGAGTATCATGCTAAGAGTTTGCATCATTTAACTCTTTTTAAAAATGAAGACCTAGATGATGTAGTGAACCCTTTGACTACTTAAGATATAGACCCCTCTATTTAAAATTTAAGATACGACCCACATAAGCATATTTTCATGACTCATAAATCAAGGGATGATATTGTCATGCATTTAGATCCCAGAGAAGACAAAATACTTAGATTACAATACATTAAATTTTATGAAGAAGATAATGGAGTTGGGTGGTACAAAAAACCTCAAAATTAATAAGTAAAAGAATAAAAGGAAATTAATCCAGATATTTCTAGCATTAAATCTGGTTCAAATTATCGTATACAATCAAATTTTGTAAATTTAACCAACGATTAAAAAGCTCAAGATAAAAATAAATAAAATATTCATAGTTAAAAAGCTGATAATTAAATTTCAAATTAAAAAGATAGTGTACAAACCAAATAATTTCCAAATCCAGTTGACGAGGAAGAGGAGCTTGGAGGGGAGTATCAAGGCATTGATATTTCTTCGTTAAATCGAAGTTCTGGAGTTAGAAAATATTTTAAAGTACTTCACCAGGGATATGTAGATGGAGGAGTAACAATGGCGGAGACGGCTCTGGAAAAAGAAAATGAAAAAGCGAGAGCTAAATTGCAATCTGATGATGAATATTAAAATTACAGCTCTGAATGAAAATCATAAAATACATTAATCAGGTATAGATAAAATCAAAGTACATAATTGTAAATAGCTTATAAAGTTTAAATATTAAAAATGTGTAAACTCTTAATTTCATTATCTTCTTCTTTAAAAATAAAATTGCTTAATTATGAAATTAGATATTAAATAAATTTATCATAACTTTTCACCTAGCTCATGGAATGAGAAATAGCACAGTAGTTTACATCCATTAGGCTTAAGTTTTGTAACTTTTTAAAATAATAAATTGGCTTAAAAATAAATAAAATCATTTATGAATCAACTTCTAGTTTATCCTTCATCTCTATCAGTCTCAATCCCTTATTAATTGTTTGAATATTCAAAGCATTCCAGCAGAGTAGAGTTTGGTCATTTGAATCTTAATCCCAAACTTTAACAACAAGTATGCTAATTTCGTCTTTAATAAATTAGAAATTGCACTTCATATCCCAAACTGGGTTGAACCCGTTGTTATCGATAGCTTTTGATTTAAAAGGAGCTTGATTCTAAACTCTCTCGCTATCAGAAGTCGAAATGATATCTATAGTAACAAATGGATCTACAATGTCTGAATCTTTGCTTTTCTTTGGAATTTATGAACCGCCTAATAGCCAAATTTTAATTATTTTAGTCTTAAGTGCATCTTGCTCTACTAAACCTCTAAGAAATGGAGATTTTATGATGTATCCACTCTATCTCCCACCATTTTGCTCAAAGAAACATTAATTAAGCAAATTTGGCTCATCTTTTGTTTGCTAATTTATGGCTACTATTTAAGCACCAGTGCTCCATCCAAATATTGGAGAGTAATTTGAAGAGTCAAACCTAGTACCTTTTGGATATACTCTTGTGAAATTCATAAGGTGATGTGATATCCAGTATTACTAATCGAAAGCTTTGACAAATTTTACTATCTTATTTTCGTCCACACTCTTAATTTCCCATGGGAAAGAAATATCATCTTTGTTGAAGTGAGATCCGTTAAGTGAAGTAAGGAATCCTAGCGTGTTTGAGACTTCTTGTGGATCCATCATAGCTAACTGTGATTTCTTTAAAGCCTCTTTTTCTTTGTCGTTTAAGGTAGCATTGTCATCTATTTTGTTGAGGATATTATTTGCTAACTTAAAATGTTGAATTAATTTAAAGTTTAAATTTTTAAAGGAAAATTACCCATTATTTTAATTATTCTATATCATCCTACTCTTATTCATATTCTTCTCCATCAAGTATAAGTATTCCATCATCCGTGTACTTTTCCTTAGGCATCTCCCATTACTATCTATTCGTATCAAGCTAAAATTTTTTAGAAAAATTAGATTTTTATAGGAGAATCTCCTTTATGAATTAATTGGTATTTTCAAGTAACAAATAAATAATTTTACATTACTATTTAGAACTTATAAAATAATTTTTCTTTCCTATTTTTATTTTTGAAATAGGGTTTAACTATTCTTCAAAATGAGTTTGTGATAACCACTTTTATTTGGAGTTAAGTTCATATACTCAGATCTGCTCTCGTTTGTTTAACCATCTGCATCTTCCATTTCTTATGCCATTTTTGTTTGAAATCTCTTTATGGTATGCTTTTGCATTGCTTAGAGAGATAAACTTTCTTTAAATTGAGGTTTGATACGTTTAGTTTTGCTTTTGATAACAAACTTATTTCTGAGTGACTCTGGAGACTCAAATTATGGAATTTCATGCAATTCTGTGATAAGATTTAAGCCTTAAGGTAGTCGATATATATTTTCATCGCCAAGAATGTCAATCATGTATTTTGCTATAACTTGCTGCTACTTTGGTGAGCAATGCATTTCAAGAGAGATTATGACTGGGTACTAGCTGTAAGTGAAAGCACTTTCTGCAATTGCTTCTATAACACTCTTGAATGTAATACTGCTAGTCATGGTGAGACCATGTGTGACCTTTGGTTCAATTCCTGGACCATCCCAGCAGTCTATTTCTACGTATCTACAGCCATTTAGAAGAGATTCTTTATACATTTCAATTGAAGAATCTTCTTTCAATTAGTGGCCTGTTAAGTAGGTGTTATGAGTAGAGTTGCAAAAATATTAAGTCAAGGGAAGGTTCATGTCTTGATAAATTTAAGTCAATTTGGGATTATAAAACGAATTGAATTCTTTTGAATAGACGTATCTTGTGAAATCAATGAGGTCCATACCTCTTCCGATAGTTATCCCACCATTAGTTACAGAAGGACCATTTTTATTTAGCTAATCCTCTCTAATTACTTTCATAATTATTTAATCGCAGTCCTCGTATGGAACTATTTCTCCCTGCTCTTCTTTAAAGAATTCAAAGAACTGTTGAGCATGAATATACCCATCTTAACCTTTTTACTTATTAAAAAACACCTCCAATTCTTTTCGTTCATGTAATTTGTCCATCATCTTAACGAATTCATCGAAATCAAGATTGTTCGAACCATTTGTATCAAAATCCTTGCATAACTTCTTGAGGTATTCATCCTTAAATCTAAGTTCTTTTTATTGACCATGACTTTAATTTCATTGAAGTTTAGATGATGATCCATGTCTTAATCGACTTCTGCCCAGATGTTCTTGTAATACTATAGTCTGGCTGAAACTAGAGAGTCAGAACTAAAATAGCATTCATTAATATGAAACTAAAGACCTGTAAGCCAGAATTTGAAAACGTCTTGATCTGGTGCAATGAGATCAAGGATTTAATTTTAACCATAGACGATACTCATGCTGATATATTCCTGATCTCTGTATTTCTTTGATTTTGCAAGTGCTTTCATTCGTTTAGAGTAAAATATACCAATATGAATTTCCCTAATATCTTAGAAAAATTTTTGTTACAATAAAAAATTAAATTTAATATGCTTTTTATAACTTTGAGATTGATTCTGCTTCTGAGTAAATTTTTCTTTGGACTAATCCATTACAAAATTTGTTTATTATCGTCTAGTAAAAAGAATTTACGTTTGTGAGGTGCCCCGATGCCTTGGGACTCTAAATATATGCACATCTGTCGTTGACAGTAAGTGTTCCTTATATGTATAAATACCTACATGAATGAAATTTGGTGATTGCTAGGGGTACCAAAGATTTTAGTTACTCATTCTTTTTAGTCAATTTTACAGATAAATTAAATTTGCTATATTTTATTTCAAGTAAATTAATATAAGAAATATTGAATTTAATTAGTTTTACCTTGATTAGACTTTTATTTTACCTTATTACTAATTAGAAATTTTATTTATTTTAGAATAAAATTCAAAAATAAGTATAATTTTTTTTAATTCTATAATGATGCCGATATATCATCAGATAGCATATTTATGAATTATATTTTTACTGTTATATCCAATCATCATTAAAAAATTAAATATATCACTAGACAAACATGGATTTGTATATATAGTAATCAGAAAAGCAAAGCAATACAAAAATTGATTTATTGAGAACATATGGGCTCACTCTAGGAGATGTCATTAATCTCAATAGATTGGCAATATAAGCTGCTGAAATGTCTACTTAGAATTTTTAAGTTTATTGTTTAAGATAATATAAATTGTATTTTTAAAAAAATACAATTAGAATATTGGTAGTACCAAAATATTGAAAAATAGTGAATTTTAAATATTTTTTGAAAGATTAATTACAAATTAAAAGTATAATCGCTTGAAAAGTATTAAAATGGAAAATTAACAATAAAAACTTCAAAATAATGAATAATTAGGAGCTAAACCTGAAATTCATGTGTAATAATCCTTTAAAACAACTTAATAAATTTATAATTAACAACAAAAGTAGCAAAAAGTATAGTCTAGCTCAGCCTTGACCTCCACTATTTCAGGGTTAATTGCAAGTTCATTGGGAAAACATTAGTGCACCCTGTAGATACAATTTAAGCTAAATTACAAGTTCAATCTGCTTAAAAAAATTCAACATTCTATAAATAAATTGACCATAATAGCATTGTATTTATGATCATAAAAAATTATAATTGTCTCTATATTTTTAAGTAAACATTGAATCAATAAGCAGCTGTTTAAAGTTAATAAAAGACCTCGATTCGTTCACTAATGCGAAACTCTTTAATTCTGTCGATAGCAAGTGACACCATAAAGCATGATGGGATTGGGGGATTATATAGAGGCTTCGCTATCAATATTTTAGGGTATATTCCTGCAGCAGGTATTTATTTTGGAAGCTATGAGTTAATTTTATATATGTCTTATTAAATTGGTAAATCTAGCATATTATTCAATTGGAGTTCTTCAAAAATAACACCTTGTAATATTCATATCTTTAACAACACCCCTTCATTTCTTACCTATTGGGAGGTATGTTCGCTGAAACTATGAGTTGTGTATTGTTAGTGCCGATTGATGTTATCAAAGAGAGAAGACAAGTGCAGAGTGATCTCAAGACTTACAACTATAGGAATCATTACTTATATTTTTATTGTGAATATATAGAAAGTGTTAGAATTTACATAAATTACTGAATGACGTTGATGCGATAAGACAAGTAATGAAGACAGAAGGCTCACGGGGCTTGTATAGAGCTTATGGAGCCACGGTTATGTCTTTTGGACTATTTTCAGCTTTTTACTTTCTGTTTTATGAAAAAATGAAGGGACTCTTTGTTGCTAATGATATAATAATTTTAGAAATTATGAATTCTTATTGCAAATTTTTCTATATTTGAAATATTTACTATAACTTTAGAAAATTTGTTTAATATTAATAAAATACCAAACAATAGGAAATTTAATTTTTTTACGAAATACAAAACTGTAAATATAATTAGATTTAATAAAGATGAAAATTTATTCAAAAAGTAAACAAAGCATTTTAGGTTTGATAATGTATTAATGAATAACGTAACATTTTATAAGCAATTAATTTGTCACCATTCTTAAATTAATTATCTTGTAAAGGCAAATAGGCTGAATGTAAATTGAAATTACATCAATTGATCTGTAATTTTGTTTGATTTTAGGATAATTATGATGAGTATAATAGCTTGCGCAAAGTGTAAATGCTAAAACTATAAAGGCTTGTTAAACTTTATTTAAAAGCAGAATGATCATTATACTAGTGTGATTTAAGTAAATTAAAGTAAATATTATATAAGATTAGTGACTTACTTTTGATATTTTTGTGAAAGAAGCTTGGATAAGAAATTACGTATAGAGAGTATTTGAAAACTTATAACCTATTTTATCTTTAAACTTTTAATATAATGATTTGTTCTGTTTATTTCTAAATTTAAACAACTTTTAATTTTTAATTATAAATAATTAATAATAAGAATTCTTAAAATAATCTGATTAAAGTTTAAAAAGGGAGACTTTTTCTATTTAGGGTAATCTATATCGAATTAATCTTATACTTCAACTTATGGATTTTCAATAATATTACTAATTTCAATCAAAGTCAATTTAATAAAATATGATTTCCAAATATATTTGTATTACAGCAATTTAATATAAAATTATTTCCTAATGACGTGTAAAGTTACTTATAGAAAACTGAGCGCAAAGATGAAGAAAGTGTGAAAGCATCTCACAAATAAGATATAATTTTATATTTCTTTAATTTTATGATCATTACTTGTATATAGCATATAAAAGATATAGGATTCTTTCAATCTATGTTTTGCAGTATGGTTGCTGGTGCAGGAGCAAGTGTAATTACAAACCCTCTAGATATGGCAAAATTAAGGCTGCAAGTTCAAAGAGCAGGCAAGATAGGGGGAGGAGGAAAAAAGGAGAATTTTACTATAAGCATATGCTAAAATTTTTAAACATTTCAAACTCCTTAAATTCTTTGTGTATCCACAAAATTATTTCATCTAATTTAATAAATTGCTAGATGGAGTATACAAAATAGGTAGAGATGAGGGGGTGAGAGCGCTGTTTAACGGTTCTTTCGCAAGAATATTATTTCATGTGCCGAATGTAGCAATTACTCAGAGCTTGGTAGAATGGGTCAAACCTCAAGTCTAGAAATATTTATACAGGAATATGATTGATTGAATACATGATTGAAATTTTTATAGGATTTAATCATAGTAATGTGAATGCGAGTAGAGAATACTAGCCTAAAAACATTAATAATTTCAAAATGATTTGATCTCAAAGTATTTGTAATTGTAATAAGTTAAATTTATTAGTAGATTGACTGATTTATAAATTCAGTTATTTAAGTTAGAATAATAACATATATATTTCATAGAAATTTACTAAAGATACCACAAATCTTTCAGTAAAACTATTAAAGATATTATAAGGCAAATTAATTTCAAAAGCCTTCCAATTAATAAAGTAATTTAAGTTAATCTATTTTAATTATAATTAAATTAATTTTCGAGAAAAACTAGCAAAAATTAAAATGGCATTCTTCGGTAATACATCACTGGGACCTCCTAATGTTTTCCAATCTTCCTTAGTTAACGCTCTAGGTATTACAAATTTAGTGTCTTAATAAAAATGATTTTTATTAATTTATATCCTTTTCAAAACCCTTAATCTAAATTTAAATTAATAGACCAATATAAATTGTTATCTAATCATTAATTACAGGCATAAACACTTTCTCAGAAGAAGAATTTTAAGCAAGTTTTTAGAAGGTTGACAGAGATCAGAGTGGCTATATTACTTCTAACGAAGTTGAGGATCTTCTTTTTGAAACTTACGGTTTCTCACCACTTGAAGAAGAAGTAAAAAGTAAATATTAAAGTTTAAATAAATTTCTGTAACAAAAATTTTGGTAGAAATAAACCTATTAAGTCCTACAACTTCCTAGCAAAAACAATTACCTAACTCATTATTTTAAAGTGTTCATGGAAGAATTCGATGCTAATCAAGACGGAAAAGTAACCTGGGAAGAATTCCAGTCAGCTATGGGTCGCCTTAGGGACAAGGTGAACGGCAAGGTAGAAGGAGCCAAAGAGTACAATTCTTTCACAAAGATGAAGGAGGATAGATTCAAGCACAAGAGAATGGGAAACGAGTTGTAAGACAAGTACAAAGTCCCACTCACTCAAAACCAAAGTGTTGGCTTCAGACACAATGATGAGATTTCAAGAGACATCGTTAAGTAGGACTAGATTTAAATAATGAGCTATGCTAATTTATTTTCATGGAAATAATTCAGTTTTCTTTTATAGGTGCATCTCTATTTTTTGCATTTCTTTTTAAATGGACAAGAAGCCAATAAGAAAATGACACGAGACTAAATACGCTGAATCTATTATAAAAACTGGAATTCACTTCTAATGATCATGCTATCACATAGCTGATAAAACGATATACAAATATTAAAGATTAGCAGATATCATATCATGTTTAACTTAACATCTAAAAAGTTAACTTAAAAATTTTTAAAACATTCTATAAGAAATTTCTTATTCTTAATTAAATTAATATATGATAAACTACTTTTACTACATTAAATAAGCTAAATCAAAGAACAACAATCAATGGCATATGTTTGGGTTTATTTAAATTTAAGTAAAAAGTTTGAGATGCATTTTGATTATTCAAGTTGTTATGATTGCTTTAATTTTGCATACCATTAATATGAGAATGCTGTATAGGT
Source organism: Oxytricha trifallax (assembly GCA_000711775.1). NCBI lineage: Eukaryota > Ciliophora > Spirotrichea > Sporadotrichida > Oxytrichidae > Oxytricha > Oxytricha trifallax. Next base: position 2,663 of record ARYC01006036.1, on the reverse strand, counting down.
TCTGCTTTGATAGAATCTTTTCTTTCAATTTTTTCACAGTAAATTTCTCCAAAAGCAGCTTTAATTATTTGAAAAGTTAATTTTTTAGTATTAAATGGATTTCCTTAGCTTGAATTTTGATTTTATTAAGCAGTAATGCATGATGTATTTACGAGACAGCTCTAAGAGTTTATTATTGAAAAGTTAAAATTAATTTCTAATCTATTTTAACTTGACCCTTAATCTATATTCTGTTGTTCAATATTTGCTTCAAAAGCTTTTGAAATTAATTTGAAGTTGAGTCTAGATATTTATTTATTCATCCCTTTACTCTCTAAATTCTCCATTCTAATTGAATTACTCGATTTATCTTAATTTACAACGCTAACACTTTCTATTTTTGAATAGAAATTATGCATCTCACTTAAAACCTCTTTGAAATTCGTGCTTTTCTAAGAAGCTATAGATAGAACTAATGTGTCCTCCTTTATACTATAATTTTACTTTTCTATCAATGGGAGCAGATAGTCATAGTATAAACTCTTGTTCTCACATTAAAGCTAAACTATAAGTTGAGAAATCAAAATAGAAGCAATCAGAGCATCTGGATGTTGCGTGGTTGAAAATCCAAATTAAGCCTTTTCTAAGTCAACTTTTAGAAGTATTTTTTGAGTTTCTTATAATTTCTTTAATTCATTATATAGAATAATTTTGATATTTCTAGATTCGCAATATTCTTGAAGTTTGCCTTAATCTGATTTATTTTAGTAAATTACGACATATTCAGTAATTGTATTTCCATTTTAACTTTACAAGCTTTCTTTATGAGATATCATGAATTCCATAAGGATGATTGCTAGCTCAAAAGGTTTAAAGATATGAAATTTCAATTTTCTTGTTGAGTTTACAATTGTACTTTGATCTTTTAGACTATTTGATTCAAGTTTAAGTTGTGTCTTACTGAGATTTTTAGTCACTATTATGCTTTCACCTATAGGATCTGTGCATATAGAATACGCTCCTGCGCCATTAGTATAAGCTTTTTCAAAGCACTATAATTAATACCTCAGTATCAATTTTTCTAAGGAAACGCTTGGTTTAATAACAGTGTCAAAATTATGACTCATATTTTAATGACTTTCATGCATAACGGGGCTAGGGAAACCAAAGTTTGCTAAGATTTTCTTCATATAATCATATGCAGGTCCATGTAGACTAGAAAAGACTATCTTCTCACAAATCTTATTTGTCTTTCTCTAGTTGCAAAGATATTTCTCTTCGAGTTCTTAAATGTATGATTTCATTGTAACATCAGTAAAGTTATCAGACTTGAATTTTACTTTCTTAGCTGTATAATCAAATAATGGGGAAAGGTCGTTCAAGTATTTTTGAGTTATTATGTAGTCATTTATTGTCCTCTCAATTTGATCTGAGTGTCTTTGTCGATTAGACTACCTTCTTGATTAAATATCATTAATCCAGAGTATTTCTTTGGCATGTCTCTTCCTGTTACCATAATGCCGAGAACACACTTAAATTTCTTAGAGAAATAAGAGACAAAGGGATAACGATCTAAGCAGAAAACTCTTATTTGATAGGCTTTTAACACTGCTGCAAGCATATTTGAAAGACCAAAAGATTCATATCTAGCATCAAAACCTATTACTACTCCCTAATTAGCAAGATCATTTCTATCATGCTTTTCAAACAAATAATCTGCAATACCATGACCTATCAGTTACATAGTGACATAGTTAATTCTATTGTATCCACCATAGTATTTTTTGCTTATTATTCCATCTTGTTTAAACTTTAAACGCTTACCAAATAATCTCTTGAGCTTATTTTTCTTATCATAAACAAGCAATTTCTCAATTTAATGCCTTGTCTCTTCATTGAAATCAACTAAGTTATTAAAAGAGGCCGCCATTTGTATTTCTCTGTAAATTTTCTCATCAGGTAACATCATTTGTTTCATAGACTCTTTTGTTATAAAGCGGTGATCAATAAATGGCAAAGGACAGTTTATCATCATCGATTAACTCGTCTTAATTATAAAATTAGACTCACTCTTGCAAGAAATTAATAGCATGTTGAAGTTCTTAGTTGTTAGGATATTGTTTCGCCAATTACCGTTTGGCATCTAAAATACTGATTTGTATATTTTAGTCTGCTATTATAGGGTTGATGCAGAGGGATACTTGGTTATTTTGTACAGTTCTTAGAGTTAGGATCCATTCGGAGTACTTGACCTTTGCAATTCAGGTAATTAAAAGATTTCACTTTGCTATAGTTGTAAGTTTAGTCTTGGAGAAATCAAGCAAGGACTGTTAAGTAGTTAAGGTCCTGAGGAGTTGGTATTGCTTATATAATTACCATTTGTTCCTCCACTGTTGAGATGATTTAGTGAAAGTGGAGTTTTGACCATCGTAAGATGCTAAGATGGTTCGCTTATTATAGATTCTTCATCTTTAATCAAATGCTTGACATTAACACAAATGGCTTTAAATAGTGTTTGACCTTCATTAATGGCCTTATAAATAGCAGCATCTTCAGCTGATACCCCGTTACCATAGTTTGAATTACTCTCGACATTTGACCCTTAGTACATGTTGCCGTTTATTGTCATCACACTTGCTCCAATTTTAACATCAGTTGAGAAATTCTAAGAAAATTTTAAATAT